>JABEEM010005481.1:0-15501 GCA_013363185.1 Fusarium secorum | reverse complement strand
GACCATTCCGATCACTGGTTTGGTTCACCGTCGTCTGCAAGGCCGTTGTCGAGAAAGTCATCGCAACTATTTCTGTAGTCAGCTAGCTCCTCAAACATTCTCTCCAGGCAACGCGTTAGAAGGGTTTTGTCGGGAAGGCGCGCTCTTTTCTTCAGCTCATCTAGTAGAAGATACAGTTTGTGCGCTACCCATCCGGTATGCAGGAAAGCATACATGTTTAGTTCGAGCAACGGCGGGAGGGGGGCTGGAATAACACACGGGCAAGGCCAAGCATCTTCATGTGACGCTTAAGGTCCTGAGACAACTGCCGGATCTGAGAATCAGTTTTGTCCCGGTATTCGTCGATGCAGTTCTGGGCATGAGTCTCAGCCGCGGCGACCCGAGCGGCTGCATCCCTCTTCATCTTGTCAACGGTCTGTGCAACCGTGTTGACCATCTGCACATTGCGAGCCTCGAATTCAGAAGTGTATCGAGCGATATGAGCATCAGCATCGGCTCTGGCCCGAACAGCGCCAGCTTCTGAGGCCTTAAGACGGGCTTCGAGATGAGCGACACGGCCGTTTGCGGCTTCAAGACGGGTTTTGAGTTCAGCGATGATGGGGCCGGAATGCGCAAGGGCTCTGTCTTCTGCGAGTTGGCCACTGTAGTTCACCATATCTACGACCATCTTGCCGATACGCCCCAGCTGCTGATCGAAGGGAGAGCGATCGACTCCAGCAGATTCAAGAAAGGGGGTTCTGTTGTTGGAAGCCATGATGATTCCGGCCTCTGGCTGAAGGAGTTGTACCTCTGCGCGGATTGCCCCGTTGTGCGGTCACACGATCTGGCTACAGACAAGTGTCAGTGAGCTACTAATGAAGAAAGAATGATGAGAAACTTGTGGAATTAACGAACCTGATTGTCTTTCTCTATGGCTTGTGAAGCGCGATGCGAGAGGTGACAGGATGAGTCCTGTGATGTGAGATGAAGGTGGTGAGTTGAGAATCCGAAGGCGGGAGGAGTAGGAATTTACTGCACTGAGATAGCTATGCGGCGCAATATGAGGCGCGTCTGCATAAATAAAAATACCTATGTATTTACCTAGAGAAATTTCTTGAATCAAGACATCAGCCTTATAGGTCTGCCTCTCATCCACTTGACCTACAAGGCGACAATAGGTGGGACCCTAAAGCATAGACCTATCTAAGCCAGCGCTCTCTGTCACGTTTAAGCTTGGAAGATACATTTAAACCCTTGACTCGGAATCAAAGGAATACTTCTCACCCCGGTGCCGAACATCATGCTTCCTAAATATAGCCGTCATCAAAAGCATGCGTTGATGGTTTGCAAACATCTTCAAAACGACATTCTGGACAGGTCTTCCCAATGGACAGTATCAAAACAGCTCAATCCCAGAAGTTCCGGAACAGAAATCCCAAGTCAAGCGACTGAAAACGACACTCAGAACCAGCTGCTAATTGCGGCAGTAAAATAGTCGCGTGGCAGAAGTGAATCCGTTCCAAGGCGAGTAACTTGCAATGCCACCATGTGATGATCCTATCAACGGTCGCTGCGGGACATTGCTGGTGTCAGGTTGTTGATTGACTTCTGAGAGGACAAGACGATGCCAAGAGTCAACAAACAGCCTTGAAACTGCCTGAAAGAAAGACAGAGCATGACATGACAGAGTCCCATCACCCCAATACTGACTGGCGATTATTACAGTCAAAGGATTCAAATGCCGGCGAAGACGGCATCCAATAAGGTGAGTCCCATTGCGACTTGTCCCATCTCCAATTGCCCAATCAAACACACGCCAAAGCGGATGGTCCCGCTCATAGCCCCAAAATCTGACTGTAACCAAGCATGGAGGGGGCACGGAAATAATGCTGATGCTAACTAAGATCAAGACTAGTGATCCATGTCAGACGGACGTCTTAGTCCAAACAGTAGCGCAAGGTCATCAAACTTAGAAGGTTATTCTTTGCGGGAGCGGACATTAAATACCATGTTGCTGCGCTTCACAAGATCACTCCATCACAAAGACTTCTTGCTTCATCCTTCAACATGTCTGCTTCTCTTGTCATAATAACTGCCGTTCTGGCATCGCTGTCCTTTCTCATCATCAAATATATACTACAACCCAAGAAACCTCCCTTGCCACCTGGGCCCAAAGGCTTACCACTACTTGGCAATATCCGTGATCTCCCACCGCCCGGAACATTAGAATGGCCTCATTGGCAGAGCCACAAAGGGAAATACGGTCCAATTACTTCGGTTTCTGTGCTCGGACAGCATTTTGTCCTATTGCATGACAGACAGGTCATCATGGATCTTCTGGAGACGAGAGCGATGAAGAGTGCTTCACGCCCCAAGCTGGTTTTTGCTGGGGATATGTAAGTCCAAGACACCCGGTTGGCTATGAGGTATGCTGATAAACTGGTGTAGCGTTGGATATGATGGTGTCATGGGCTTGATGCCGTACAATCGAACCTTTCGAATGCATCGCAAACTCACAGCCACCCAAGTCAGCCCCAAATCCATCACCCGATTCGAGGCCATTCAAGAACAAGAGATCGTCAGATTGTTGAAGAGACTACATCAAGATCCCAACAGTCAGAATCTTCCAGACCATTTGAATCAGTACGTCTTCCTCACTACTCCCGAAGCAGATGTTCACGAGGCTACAGGGTATCCGGCTCAATCATGCTCCGCATTCTATACAATTACGAAACAGACCCCAACAGAAACGATCACATCGTCACCATGGCTAATCTGGTGATGGAGGAGTTCTCTCAGGCTACGACACCTGGTGCATGGATGGTAGACTTCATACCCTGGCTTCGATACCTTCCGGAGTGGATGCCAGGCGCTGGGTTCAAGAAGACTGCCAAACTCTTCAGGCAGCATCTCATACAAAACGTCCAAGATCCTTACCAATACGTCAAAGATCAGATGACCAATGGCAAGGATGATGTTTCCTACGTCGCTGGTCTCATCAAGGACATTCATCGCAAAGTTGACCCAGAGGAAGAAAGCGTTATTGCATGGACTGCAGCTTCGATAATGAACGCAGGAACCGACACCACAGGCGCAACACTCCTCGCCTTCTTCGCAGCCATGCTTCTCAACTCCACTGTCCAAAAGAAAGCCCAAGAAGAAATCGACCGCGTCATCAGAGACTCACGCCTCCCCTCATTCTCCGACAAACCAAACCTTCCTTACATCACCGCCATAGCCCAAGAAGTACTCCGCTGGCATACCCTCGCCCCAATGGGTTTCCCGCACATGACGACTGAAGACGATACATACCGCGGGTATTTCATCCCCAAGAACACTCTCCTCTTCCCAGCGGTAGCGTCTTTGACTCATGATCCTGAGGTCTACCATGATCCGATGGAGTTCAAGCCAGAGCGGTATTTTGAGCCGTATAACGAGCCTTCACCGTCGGATCTTGTGTTTGGGTTTGGGAGAAGAGCGTGTCCGGGGCGGTGGATCGCTGAGCAGACTTTGTTTTTGAGTATTGCGCAAACATTGGCTGCTTTCAGGATTGAGAAAGACTTGGATGGGGAGGGGAGGGAGATTGAGGTTGCTTATGAGCAGTTGCCGGGTGTTATTTCTCGTGTGAAACCGTTTCCGTGTAGGATTGTGCTTCGGAGTGAGAAGTACAGGAAGTTTGTAGAGTAGACCTACTGAGACTAATTGAGCTCCATGGTAAAGATGTCTTTGGGATGTTCATGGTAGTCTAGTTCTCCTCTCTCAACCCTCATATACAAATGACCTGATATTCGAAGAGAACGAAATCTCCGCGATATGAAGAACATGACAAGTCCAATTGATTCAATCTTGATCTTAATATACCCCTTCTATGTTCTTGCCAAGAGATGTACTAGCCCTGTACATGATGGAGTCCAACTCTCATATGGCCGTTTCCCCCTCTATTAGCCCTAATGTAATACGGCACAAAGATGCCCTCCCTCTCATCATCGAACCCAGAACCCTGTCCCTCAACAACAAAACCAGGCGTCGACACCGCCTCATCCAACTTCCCACTACGTTTCCAACACGAGGTCTTCAACGCAATATACTCCTCATCCGTCCCACTAATATACAGCCTCTCCTCCTTAACCGCACTACCCGCCTTGAGCCCAACGTCCTTGAAGTGATTGTCTTCCCATGCATTATCTGCATCCTCGGTACAATATACCAATGGTCCTCGAGCAAGTGTCAGAGTATTTTGGTTCGTGTACGGATGCGGAGCGATGTATCGAGGTGTAAAGTTGCCGATGGTCAGTGAGAAGGCGGGATTTGCTGCCGTGTAAGCTGGATCGAGCGTGAGGTAACCTTTGTGTAAGTGAGCGCCACCTTCGCTGGGCTTTGGATCCAGGGTATACTGATTTTGAGACCAGCCTGGAATCCTAAGTCGTATCGTGGTGTTCACTGCCGTAGGACTCGTAAGTCGAAACTTGACGAGTCCATCCCACGGCCAATCCGTCTCTTGCTGAAGAACAACATCTCCCTCACCAACCCCAAACTTCAACTCCGCATTCGTATATAAATGCACATTCACAAACGCGTCCTTCCCATTCTCCTCCCCAAAATCCCAAAGATATCCCCCCAAAGACCCGTACAAACGCGTCACATTGGGCGGACAGCACGCGCACCAAAACCACTCCTCCCTCACACTCTTATCACTCTCCGAACTTCCAAGCTGATTAACATAGGTAAACGCCTTTCCATCAAGACTCATCGCCGTCATGACATTATTATACAGACAAAGTTCCATGACGTCCCCAAACTTGGCATCAAGCTCGATATGCAGCAGTCGCTCAGCTAGCATCATGACTGCAATGGACGCACAGGTTTCGGCGTAGCATCCGCCTTCGTCGGTGGATTGAGGGAGGAAATAATCGCGCCCGAAACCTTCCCATTGCTTGATGGCACCGATACCGCCGGTGAGATACATCTTTTTGGTGACCATGTTGTCCCAGAGGCGGTACACTGCGTCTTTCCAGCTTGATGAGGAGGAGAGTGATTGGGAGCCGGATTTGTCGATGCAGAGCATGTCGGCTACGGCGGTGAGGAGATACATTGCGCGTACGGAATGACCCTCGACGGTTGGTTGTTCCAGAATGGGTTGGTGAGCTTGGCAGTACCAATGAGATGCATGTTCAGGGTACGGATCGGGTCGATGGTAGAGACTCTGGCCACGTTGCTTTGACTCCCATTCGAAGTAATGCTGTCCGTGCTGGCCTTTGTGGTTACCTCGTTCTTCGAGGAAGTAGCGGGATAGGTCGTAAGCGTTCTTGTTTCCGGTGACTTGGTATAGGCGGAAGAGAGCCAACTCGATCTCGGGATGTCCAGGATATCCGTGTAGCTGAATTTCGCCAGGTCCAAAGGTGCTGTGAATCAAGGCGACGTATTTCTCAATAGGCTCCAGAAGAAGGATGTTCTTGTAATACTGGTGATGAGCGAGAGCTGCCTCGATGAGATGACCAGCATTATACCTGAAAAATGAGTATCAAAAACACAAGAATGCGGCTGTTTGACTTACAGTTCATGCATATCCTGCAGATTCGTCCACCGCTTCCCCGGCTCAACAACAGTATAATGAACATTCAGATATCCATCGTCCTGCTGCGCCCCACGAATCATCTCAACCAACTCTCTCACCGCAGCGTCAATCTCAGCATCAAACTCATCATGGAGAAAATAACAAGCGCCCTCGATCCACTTCGCTATATCACTGTCCCAAAAGAGATGGAAGGGAACAGGCCACATGGACTTGTCAGCGTAGATCTCATGCCATTGCAGCTTGAAACAATCATAGCGACCTGTCTCGCGAAGGCGCTTGAGCTGTGTATGCAGTGTTGTCTTTGAGACGGTGGCTCTTCGCTGGTGGAGGAGGGATCCTGGTGTTAAGGTGGTATGGGGGAAGATGGACTGGGGATGAGACATGTTGGCGGTACAGTGAGGTGAATGTTGTGGAATTGGATCTTAGAGATATTTATGGTTTAACATGATATACTGCTGTGCGAGTCATCATTGACAATTGCTGATCAATTGGTGCATGTCATTAGTTCGTGGTGGGAGACCCGGACATCCCACCGGAGCTCCCACCGGGGACCAGTTTCAAGAGGGGAAACGGTCAAGTGCTCATGAGAGTGGATGGAGCAGTCACTTAATGCCCGAAAGAGGTCTGGTTAGATAAAGCGGCGAAAAGCCATTTTTTGCTTCTCGTGGCGATTCTTCCATCTTTCGAGGGTATGTTATCCGATGTGTCGCGATTCATATCGACAATGATCAACTTGGTGGAATTGAGTTGAGCTACAGACAGAATACATTGGCTCCAAAATAGTGAAGAGAATAACATTGCTGTTGCGCCTCATCTTCTTTCCCCCGATATGTCGAGACACCTGACGTCAATTTACCAATTCAATGAAGCGAAGATGAACTTATCTAAAAACGCCGCGGCCATACAGGATTGGTGCGCCTGGTTTGATCATCCGATGTGACCTTTACCCCAGACTCTAGACCAACTCTAGCCCGATCTGTCCATTCGCGAGTGGGGAAGTCCCCGACCTCGCTCTGCGTCAAATCACCTTCACAAAACAACAACAATCACGCTTCAACAAGCTTAAAAACGTCCGAAACCTTCTTCACAATGGAGAAGTACCAATGTTCACAATGCCCCAGAAGCTTCAAGCGACCCGAGCATCTAAAACGACACCAGAAAGGCCACGATAGCCTGAGGGGTTTTGAATGTGATGTTTGTCACAAGAGCTTCACGCGCAGGTAAGCGGCGCGGAATAGTTTGATGGAAAAGGCACTGATATGATTGAAGTGATATCTTGACAAAGCATGTAGCTATCCACGATCATCCGTCCGCCATGTCGAGACGCGATGTTGGGCGGCGCAGGGCGTGCTTGGAGTGCGCTAGGGCACGGGAGAAATGCTCGAGAAACCAACCGTGCCTGCGCTGTTCGACCAAGGCACTGGATTGCGCATATCCCCAGATCAGAAATAAACCAGTCGGAGCATCCCCGGCCTCACAAACTGGTGCCATTGCGCATACTCCGAACCAAACTCTCATCAGCCCAGTCGAGACAGTTGATCACGGGTCGCAGCCTCAGCACGTACAATCAGATTTACAGCTCGCGCTACCTTCACATCAAACACCCCATTCACAAGACAGTCATTTCATCGATAGTGCTGATAATGAGCAGCAACCGGGTTTTGACTATGATCTGTCGACTTACGATATCGACTGGGACTTTCCCATCAACTGGTTACCGTATGACAATGAGATTGAGACAAACTACTACTCGATTCTAGGCCTTGATATGACCCAGCCGCTTGATGCTGGTAATGAAGCCATGATAGATCAGCCAGTTCCCAGCTTTCCCATGATTGATGCTCCGCCACGCCGTTTGTCAGCCGTAACTTCGCTTTCGCCGGGTAGTGGCCTAGGGGTTTCTCCGCAGTTGAGTATGAGCTCTGGACGCACTATACCTGGAGACCTGTACGCCACGAGTTCAAACGGTGCTCGGCGTCCTTGTACTGCCAAGTCAAAGCAGCTATTCCCACCGGCGGGCCTTCAAGGTTACACACAGCTACCCACCATTTCTCAAGACGCAAGCCTCCGAGCCAACACACGTTCGTTCCCTGGTCTGAGCCATATTATCCTGGAAGACGAAGCGTACAGAGAGTCCTTCATGACAGAGTTGACGTACAGCAAGATCTGCGATGCTTTTAGGCAAACGTGTCTCGAATCTTCCATGTTTCATCAGCACTACACCTCCGCTGATTTTCCGTCACTGAAGCTACTCGAATACTTCGTCAAGCTCTTCTTTGAACACTTTGACCCGATCGTTCCTCTTGTTCATTCTCACACAACAGACCTAAATGGAAACTGGGTTCTTGCTCTGGCGATCTGTGCCATTGGAAGCCAGTACTCAGCCACAGCGGATATCCACGCCTGCGTTGTACCATTCCATGAATTTCTCAGAAGGACTATGGTTACTCAACTGGAAGGATCAGACTTCAACCTGCCGCTGGTACAGGCTCTTGTGCTGAGTCAAGTTGGTCTGCTATACGCTGGTGGTAGTCAACTTCAGAAGGCTGCTTACGAGAGGATGGGAAGTCTGCAGAGGGTCATCACGTTCTATCGATGCCAAGCTGGATCGAGACGAGATTTGTCGGGTCATGGTGAGGGAGATGAAGATAGATGGCGAGGCTGGGTTGAAGATGAGACTTGGCGTCGACTGTGCTATTTCATTTGGGTGAGTTTATGCTGTTGCGTAGTTTCAGTATTGAGACTGACACACAGAAGCTATTAGATCGCATGGGACGCTACTTCTTTGATGATCACCAGATAGGTACATTCAACGTTGCAGACTTGACTTTGCCGCACGATGGTCTTTGGTCACAAGCAACGTCATCAGATTGGATACGACTCCATCGCCGCGTCGACGGTAAGCTCTGCCTTTCCCTCTCCCATGAAGCCTCATGCTTACTGCTACAAGCGAACCCAACACTCGAAGTGGCCATCAGCTCACTCTTCCGCGAACGAACCGCCAAATCTGACCTCGGCGAATTCTCCCGCATCCTCCTCCTGCACGCAGTATACCAAGAATACACCACAGTCAGCACATATTGCAAGCGCCCTCTCTCATCCTGGGTCCCTCAGAACAGTCCTGAGCCTCACAGCGACGAAACCCAGCACCTTCAGCTCTCGGACTCAAACTGGCGAAACGCTGCTCTCGATTGCGTGGATACGCTTCACTGGGCCGCTAATGCCACTATAGCGTCTTTACTTGGCGCTGAACACCCTACGGTTCTGCATCTGCACTTTTCGCGTGTTGTATTGCTTGTTCCACGGAGAGCGATAATTACGCTGGCGAAGTATCTCAAAGCGCCGGAGGGTTTGAGGAAAGAGGCTGCGAGTCAGAAGGAGGCGCTGCAGGCGGAACGGGAGATATCGGAATGGGCTCAGCAAGATGGCGTAAGTTCTTTTGGGTATACGATTAGTGGGATGCTGACAATATTTCAGTCCAAAGCTCGACTTGCAGCGCTACACTGTGGCTGTTTCCTCTGGCACGTCCGCCGCTACGCAAAAATGACATTCTACGAACCCCCCTGCGTATTCTGGGCGACCCTGACACTCTGGGCATACAGTGTATTCTGCAGTAAATCACAAAGACCTGAACCACGCAGCGTATCGCCTGATCGATCAGACGATGAGAATCCCACGTTTATAAGACTGGATCGACCTAATGATGATGAGATGGTGCAGCTTTTTGTCAGGACGGGGGTTTTGAAGGCGTATATCAGTGGTGTTGGTGATATTTACTCGGCGAGTGCGCCGAAGAGGATATTGAAGGAGGGGAGGAGGGTTCTGGAGGGTGTGGCGTTGGCGTGGGGGAGGAATGGGGAGTATTTGGAGTTGTTGCAGGCTCTGGCGTGATATGAAGCCTGTATCGTAGTCTGTAAAAGTTTGCTTGGCCGAATTGTTGCCCCCTGATGCTGTATCCCATATTCATGTACGTCTTTGTATTTGGTTGTATATTTAGACACAATTGCACATTAGGCGATCTCAAGATTCTCCTAAAATCTCAGCTAGCTCCTGTATTGGAAGAATGAGCCAATTCGAACCTGACGTTAATGTACCGTGAGGCGGGTATCTGAACAACACCGTGATGCTGTCCGTCTGTCATCCTAGGGGGTAGGCTGAACATACCCATGGTTCTTTTCATCCTGCAGCATGGCAGGGCTTGTGGCTATGACCCTCTGCAGGGACACGACACTTGCTCACCGGCCCATCATCGGAGCTTTGGTAGAATACGATAACGGTCACCGGGAGTGTTTGGGTCAATTTGATAGGACCTTAGAGAAGCTGCGGCTGGATCATGCTGCAGACCTATATATCGGCAGCATGAGAACCCTACGATCATATCTCTATGTTGCGAAAATTGCCATGTCTCCACCTTATGAAAGTCGGATCTCATCTTGGATGCGGGTTTCTCGACATGGTAGACTGGAATGGTGGTCCTCACTCCGTCGTTTTATCGTGCGGTACATATCAACCACAGGGCAGTTAAGCAATATGGAAACAAGAACTTAAGATCAGTGTATGCTACTCTTGAAAGCACTTCAGCCTCGTAGGAGTCCGCATCGACGTATTGAGATAGGGTTACATCAGCTGGACCAGCGGTAATGGTACAAGCGATGGCAGATTCGATCTGTGGACACTCCAGACACGGAATGAAGCACCAACGGTTGTCATGACATATACAGACTCTATATCATTGGTTCTGATGCAACTTCCAGTAACATCGAGGGCTTGGCTCTCCACCCCCCTCACACTACCGGATGGTCGTTTAAACTCTATCCGGAGCATAGTTGATACAGTATGATGGCTGGCGTCATGCCTCTCCACTAACGCGTCTACTCTCCCCAGGGACTGGTCGGGAGGCAGTTCATACAAGATACTGATGGAAGCTCCATTGCAGTCAAACCGACCAGAATCTGGAGGACCGATACTCGCTGTGCCGCGAAGCATATTGGTAGAGCCTTCGCAGAGGTCCAATAGACGGCACGACGGTCATGATGGGTCGCATTTCCTTGGCCAATTGCCTTAAGATTTGACAGGATTGAATATCTTGTTAGTTTGGATTTGGGAAGCCAAGGAAATGTACGGAGTTTCTAAAGCTTTGTCCTAAGACGACCTAAGTTTAGAAAAGCTTAGAATAAATCCGACATCAAGTCATTGGCCGTAGTTTAATAACAACTGCTAGTTGTTTTCGCACGACCAACTTCGTACAGGCCATTTCTTCAACACGAAATGCTTGGAAGGTTTCAGCCAAGGCAGAATCCCAGGTTTGTCATCAACCCGATACAAACCGAGCTAGCAGTAGTGGCTGTGCCTTGGCGCAGGTTCCCTCCCGCCAGGACATTAGCCCTGAGCTACCAATTGAGAAGCAACGCAGATACCATCTGGTAAACAAAGCATACCTTAATTAATAATAATGAGTGAAGAAATATTTTCTAGGCACAGAAAACTAGCAATTACATGGGAAAGAGGAAGCTCGGGGTAGCAGGCAACAGAATTGTGGCTTGTTCGCCCAATGAGATTGTAGTGTCGAATCATTTTAGCCAATCAGACGGCTAGGCAGAATCGATAGGCAGGCAAGGCAGCCATCGACGTCAATTGAGGCACAAACACCCGGGCTGACTCACTACGGGAGGTCTACTGCATATAAGATGTACTGTAATATCGAGCACTTCTCATTTTTCTCTCCTCAGAACACTTCTTCCATCATCGTCATCATCACGTATCATCCACTACCGTTTTAGGATCAGGCTAGAGCGCTGGGCCTCAAGCTTGCTTAACTCTCACTGTGCTATCGCTACGGCTTACAGTTCCCCATCTCCATCGCCTGTTTGATTTACAGCATTCCACTCTTTCACCTGATATCGCCGTCGACTTGAGTCTTTGACAGCACCAGTCAACAGCGCCTATACCCCGCGTCATCATAGTCATCATCGAACAAGAAACAATATGTCGCTCTTTGGCGGTTCACGAATCGGCAGTCATGGCATCACGCCCCCATGCGGCTGCTACATCTTCATTCAAGACACACCCAAGTACCTCCCTCAGGTCCAGATCAAGGCTCACACCACTATCCTCTCCACAACATCTCGCACCAACCTCACCCAGACCTTTGTCAATCCCACCGGAGAAGCCATTGATGAGCTGCGCTATGTGTTCCCTCTCTACGACGGTGTCTCCGTCGTCGCTTTCACCTGCACCATCGGCTCTCGCGTCATCAAAGGCGTAGTCAAGGAACGGCAGAAGGCTCAGCAAGTCTACGATGAAGCCAAAGCCACAGGACAAACCGCTGGTCTGTTCAAGCAGTCCCTTGAGGCAGCTGATACTTTCACTACCACTATTGGGAATGTCCCCGCCGGTGAGAAGGTGCAGGTAGACATCACGTACCTTGGAGAGCTCAAGCATGACGCTCAGGTCGATGGTCTTCGCTTTACTATCCCAACACAGATTGTTCCACGATATGGGGACTCACAATCCCTCCCCTCATCTAATGTCATACAGAAAGAAGGGATCTCTTTGACCATCGATGCAGAGATGCCTGACGGCTCAGCCATCAAATCCATTCAGTCTCCCTCTCATCCTCTTTCAGTTGAGATCGGCACTACTTCTACCACGAAGTCCCAGGACCCCTCCCTCCAAAGAGCTTCTGCTACCCTCCAACAGGGCACTACTCACTTGGAACAAGACTTTGTTGTCCAAGTAGTCGCCGCAAAGCTAGGAGAACCATCAGCTATCCTGGAGACTCACCCCACCATCCCGAACCAACGCGCTATCATGACCACGCTTGTCCCCAAGTTCAAACTACCTGCTGAAAAGCCAGAGATTGTGTTCATCTGCGACAGAAGTGGAAGTATGGGTAGTCAGATACCTGGCCTCAAAACAGCTCTCCAGATCTTTCTCAAGTCTCTCCCCGTTGGCGTCAAGTTCAACATTTGCAGTTTCGGCTCTCATTTCAGCTTCCTCTGGGACCGGTCACAGTCCTATAGTCAAGAGACGCTCGACAAGGCTGTTCAGCACGTCGAGACTTTTGACAGCGACTATGGCGGCACTGAGATGTACCAGCCGTTCGAGGCTACTTTCCAGAAGCGCTACAAGGACATGAACCTCGAGGTCTTCCTGCTCACAGACGGCGAGATCTGGGACCAAGATCGTCTTTTCCAGCTTATCAACAAGGAAGTGGCTGATAGTAAGGGTGCTGCGCGAGTCTTTTCACTTGGTATTGGAGCAGGTGCCAGTACCTCTCTGATCGAGGGTATTGCCAGAGCTGGTAACGGCTTTGCTCAGACGGTTGCTGATGATGAGAAGATGGACAAGAAGGTGGTTCGCATGCTTCGAGGAGCTTTGTTCCCCCATATTTCGGATTATTCTCTGGAGATCAAGTATGACAAAGGAGATTCTTCGACCGAAGATGACTTTGAGCTCATTGAGAAGGTCGTTGACGCGTTGAAGATTGATACTGTCCAGGATGAAGAAAAGGCCAAGGAAGCGGAGGCACCAAAGAAGCCTATCTCTTTGTTTGACGCCTCTGCGAACGATGATGACGACACTGAGATCACTGAAGCCCCGGAAGTTGACAACAAGTTTGATCACCTTCCTGATGTTTCTCCCCCTCGCTATCTTCAGACACCTGGCACTATTCCTCCTCTCTTCCCTTTCAATCGCACTACTGTGTACGTCCTTCTCTCCGAGGATACTCCTTCACAGCACCCCAAATCTGTCATTCTCCGAGGCACCTCAAGCCATGGCCCTCTCGAACTCGAGATCCCAATCACAGTTGTCGCCGAGAAAGACTCTGTAATTCATCAACTCGCAGCACGGAAGGAAGTCAAGGAACTCGAAGAAGGCCGGGGATGGCTCAAGCATGCCAAGGACTCGGACGGCAAACTCCTCAAGGAGAAGTACGATGGCCACTTCTCTGATATGGTCGAGCGTGAGGCTGTGCGCCTTGGTGTCAAGTATCAAGTTGGAGGCAAATGGTGCTCGTTCGTCGCTGTTGAGGAAAACGGAAGCGAGGTTAAGCGAGGAGAAGTCCAAGAGGCTGTGTCCGATGAGGCTCGACAACATAACATGCCGCAAATGATGACTGCTCGCTTCGGTGCAGCCAGTAGCAGCAGATCTTCTTTCTCGTTTCTCAGCCGTGCTCGCTCATCAAACCAGCCAGATACCAGGAGAACCCCAGCCTTTGGGAGCGCTGGTAGTGGAGCATTCTTAAGTTCAGCTGGAACTCATAACCAAGACCTTTCTTCAGCGGGACGAGGTGGTGGCCTTTTCGGAAGTTCTGGGTCTTCCAACACTGGTGGAGGACTGTTTGGCAACTCAAACGCCCAAGCTCGCAGTTTCGCCCCAGGGTCTAGTGCACCATCTGTTAGTCTTTTCGGAAACGCGCCGCCGAGATCGTTTGGCACAGCTGAAGGTCTGTTTGGTAGTGCTTCTATACCTCCTCCGCCTCCTCCTGCTGCACCTGCATCACCAATTGCTCAGGCCGAAGCTCTTGCACCCTCTGCAGCCAAGGTTGATGAAGACCTTCTCAATGAGTATCGGAAAGACATGGATGAAGCTGCGGCTATGCCACTGGGGGAAGAGCTTGAAGCAGAAGAGTCTGATGAAGACATGGGCTTTGCATTGATGGATGACGGACCTTCTGCTCCTGCGCCAGCTACCTCCTCTGCCTTTTTCGCCATGCCTGCATCCACTTTTGCTACAGCTCCCAAGACAAAGACCATCAGCGACATGGAGCCGTTGCAAGCTTTGACTACTCTTCAAACATTCGCAGGTAGCTGGTCCTGGAGTTCCGATCTCGAGCGTGTTCTCGGCGTGACCTCTGACCAGGTTTCCAAGTTGACACTGCCGGCTTCAGTCAAGGACCATTCGGAAAAGGACGATATTCTGGCTACAGCGTGTGCCGTGTTGTTCTTCAAGAAGAAGCTGCAGGAGGAAATGGATACTTGGGAAATGTTGGTTGAGAAAGCAGAGGGATGGTTGGAGGACAACGTTGGGGAGGATGCTGTTTCTGAGCTATTTAGTGCCCTCGAGAAGTTGTTTTAGATAGTTTCATCAGGGCTATATCTTAAATGAAGTGTCCATGCAGTTAGTTAGTATGAAATCACAATCTAGTTATTCATGTATCCATGGTCCTTAGCTTCGTAACTCCTTGTAGTAGAAAGGTCAATGAAGTCCACTGTGCATGATTCCAAGTAGGAATGGGGTTCTCACAACCTGCTTGGTGAAAAAAACGACCACGTCATGTAGCACTGCTTATGAGGGGCATCACAAACCCGATCGTGAGAGTCCTATAGTGTTCATAATGCCTGAGTAAATATTGGCGTCAATAAGACCAGCCAAGTTACTTGTTGTCAGTAGAGAAATAAAAGGATGTGTCTACCAGGGAAGACAAGGACATAATGGAATGTAATGCATTAATTGAAGTCGCATTTCCGAAAGTCGGAAAGCCTGGATGGTGAGCTAGTGGGTTATTGTCCGAGAAGATGTCGCAGCAGTAATAATGTGCTCAGGTGGTTACTTACAATCCTCTCGTTGGCGTTGATGGTAGTCAACATCAATTACTATTCATGCTTCCACTAGTCAACGTACTTGAATGAAAAAAAGTAGTTTGTGTTAATAATTTTACCTCCACCAGCGTCGCCAGTGGACAGCCATTAGAAGTCCCTATCCTTCTATCCTCCTATCCCCCAATCCACCTAACCTATCTGCCAATTTCTTTTATTTACATACTTGATGTAAAATATTTCCTGCTAAAAGTATAAATTTAACTTTTTACTATCTTTTCAATTCATCTGACTACAGCGAGCTTTACTTTCCGTTGATGACATTCTAATGTTTTACCGTAATTGCACCGTATTTAAGGTTTCTTTTTTTTCCCCATCGCATTGATACTACCCGTTGGCTCATGT
>JABEEM010005447.1:0-14195 GCA_013363185.1 Fusarium secorum | reverse complement strand
ATGACTGTCAAGGAGATACTAACGATGCCTGAGAACTCACTTAAACGGCTACGGACCTTAGAGAAGCACGAACGATACTCGTTTAGCCCAGTTCCGACATCAAACGTTGAAGAAGACCTATGGGCAAACATTCCAGAGCCGAAAATATGTTTTGGATGCGTGAGCTTTTTTGCAAAATAAGAAGAATGAATTGTTTTTAACAGATTTCGGTTTCCGAAAATTAGATCATTAAAGAGAATGCACAATTGAGCAGCGACTTGTTCCCGCGGCAACCTTTACTCACCTTTGATGTTGTGCAACAAGGACAATACTTCGCATTGGCCTACAACGACTCGATTTTTGCGAGGCTGAGCAAAGCATTATGCACACTTTTGCTCTCTCCCGTGTCTCAACATCAACTCCGCATCCTAGCATACGTCCCTAGTGAGTCCTGTGTTTGGGAAGGAGATCCTTGGGACGTACGAATTGGTTCAAACCTTCCAATAGAGCTCAATATTTATGGGCGACGTGAGGATGCTGAATCGATCGGTCGAACTCTTTCCAAAGCTGGTATCTATCTTCAGTTTCCTCAGTGCGGGCTAGAGGGCGTGGAGTACTTTAACCCACACATCTTTAGAATGGAGGGTTACCCGGAGCAAGCATCGATTGAAACTCTGCTTTTATCCCCACCAGAAGTGGTGGAGGCCAGAGACCGGGCTTCCGACCAAGAGCCTGAAGCCGTTGATGCAGATGCGGTTGATGAAATCCTTGATTCGCTATCATACCATAATCTCCGCGACGACATTCGAGTCGACAGCCGCATTAAGACTGCGCTTTTGCCGTATTTTATTCTCCACCTTTATTGCCTATGAGATGATACTAATATATCAAAGCCACCAAAAGGCAGCAGTAGACTTTATTTTCAAGCGAGAGACTGGCGAATTTCCTTCCGAACTGAACCTCTGGAAGTACAATAGCACCGACGCGGATGTACCCTTGTAAGAACAAGATATCCGAGTCAACTACTCTATACTGACACCAGCAGTAATCAGCATGTGCCCGGTGGAGCAAAACGTCCACAACTAGAAGAAGTTAAAGGTGGAATTCTGGCAGATGACATGGGACTAGGGAAGTCCCTGGTCATCTTGTCAACCATAGCAAGTTCACTAGACCGGGCAAATGCATTTCTTAATCCAAATCAACAATCTGGAGCAACACTTATCGTGGTGCCGTCAACGCGTAAGCGCTCTACTTCAGAATAAAGAAAGAAGAAAACGGACTCAAACTGATTTGAACCTAGTCTTAATGGATAACTGGGTTGATCAGATTCGGAGGTAAAGCTCCTCAATGTCCTTTGCGACCCGCCGGTCGAACTAACAAATAAACAAGGCATACTTATGTTGGGGGCTTATCGTTTCACCGGCACACTGGTACACAAAGGCATAAAGAGGTACATCTACTGTACCAAAGGTCCATAGTGTTCACGACGTACGCCACGTTAGCCACCGACTCATCTAGCGGTAGTTTATCCAACGTTCACTGGTTCAGGATCGTTTTGGATGAAGGTTTGGGAACGACTCAAAAATTACTACATTCTGTATACTAACGAACATGCTTCTTTTAGCACACTGCATTAGAAACCGCAACACGAAATTCTTCAAAGCCGTCGTTGCCCTTTCAGCAAAGCATCGCTGGTGTCTGACGGCAACACCCATACAAAGGGGCATAGAAGATCTTGGAGCACTTGTATCTTTCCTCAAGGTACCAGTCCTTTGGGATCATCAGACGTTCCAGAAGTTCATCGCAAGCCCAGCAACGCCTTCTTCTTCGAAAGACCGGTTCAGGAATCTACGAACATTACTTGAAACTATCTGCATGAGAAGAACACGGGAGAGATTGCCCTCAATGCCTCCTGTCACGCATGTCCGGGAGGTCTTCCTTACTAATTCTGAACGACAGGAGTATAACAATCTGGTTCAGGAAGGTAAAATACAACTGGATATGATAACAAGCGGACAGAACAAGAAGAAGGTGGGCGCTGTAGTGTTCGAATCGATCCTCAAATTGCGTATGTTTTGCAACAGCGGCAGACTAATCAACAATCTGCAATTTGACCTTGCAGCTCTTCCACACGACTCAGATGAGACATTGGCCTATCTCCAGCAACGTGAGCGTAATGTCTGCGCTATATGCTCTGAAAGGGTCTACTCTATCAATAAATCTGATACGGCGGATGACGGACGATTTATGCCCTCCTGTCGCCATTTGGTTTGTCGCGCTTGCATGCCCCAGTATTATGAACCAGAATCCCCTTGTCCTGCCTGCCAGCGGGAAGATATATTGGAGGTTTCAGGTGTTCCGCCCATACAAGATCAGCAAAAGGACTCGGGCACCCGGGGACGGACTGGCGGTGTTGTCTCTCTCGGTGATTATCCTTCGAAGTTGCTCTCTCTCCTGCACGATATTCGACAGAATAGTACACAGAAGAGGTAAGTTATCCAATTATGTTCACTAGTCAGATAAGATAAGCTAAGTGTTCTGATCCACCAGTATTGTATTTTCTTGCTGGAACAAGACACTTTTTCTCGTCAGCGACCTTCTTTCGCAGAATTCCATTAGACACGGTATAATCCATGGTTCGCGAACGCTCGCTGAACGCACCAAAGTGTTGAAGCAGTTTCAGTCGAAAACTGGTCCTACTATTCTACTTATGACGTTGGGGACAGGTGCCGTAGGGTGAGTTTGCAGTCGTATTTTTCTAGTGTAGTGACTTCTTAGTTCTTAGTTCTTACTGCTTGGCAGATTGAACCTTACCGTTGCATCACGCATTTATTTCGTGGAGCCACAATGGAACCTCTCTATCGAGGAGCAGGCGATAAACAGAGTACTTCGACTCGGTCAAGAATCTCAAGTCGTCGTGGTTAGATACATCACGGCAAACACGGTAGAACAGGTCCGGAAGCAAGCGGTGCTACTCTCATTCTTGCTAATAGTTTACAGGCTCTTGACGAACAACGCCATAGAAGAACACGACAGTTGGTGGGTGAGGGATTCGGTGAAGAGGAGAATGCATCATTGGAAGGTTTATTGGAGTCTCTGCCAGTAAGTGAACCGGGGCACGGGTGCGAGTATGATCGTTCAAGCTGACACTTTCCAGCATATTTTCGATAATGATGGACCATCTACATAAAGCCTAGAGCTTGTTCGCGTAAGGCGCTTTCCGCTGTATAATCGTTTTCCTATGTGGGCTGTAAACGGAATCTTGAGTATGGAGTAGACGGTCTCAGGTCAATTCGGTAGCTGTCTTATGACAAGATTCCAGCTCATGAAGATGTCAGGATCTCTGCTATTATTTTATTGCTCTTTCAGATGGCCGCCTGTAGACTAACGGAAATACCCAATTAGGCAAGCCCGTTAGTCTCTCCGCTCCAGCGCTGGAGGGACAGGCGGTGCCCCACTCTGTCTTCCGGTGGAACAAATTCCCGTAAAGGGAACCAAAGTTGGGTGTCATCGCTGCCAATGGCGTTCTCGTATGAGACTTGGAGAACTTGTTATATAAAGTGTGTGACCCCGAGGGAATATCAAATATCTCATTCAATCATCACTCCTCCTCCAAACAGCGTCAGTTTACAGCAATCATGAGTTCCAACACCAACGAGATCACAGTTACTCTGCGACAAATCGCCAAGATGATCGACCACTCTCTTCTTCACCCCACCATGACAGACACCGAAATTCTCCAAGGCCTTGCCATCGCCAAAAAATACGGCGTCGCCACAGCCTGCGTCAAACCATATGCAATTTCCATGGCTAAGCAGGAACTTCAGGGAACCGATGTCTTGATCTGTCCTGTCATAGGCTTCCCGCATGGAAACAGCAGCACTGCCGTCAAGGTCTTCGAAGCCGATGTTGCTACCGCTGTTGGCGGAAATGAGATCGACATGGTCATAAATATCGGCAAGGCACTCGGTGGTGACTGGAACTACGTTGCTGATGAGATTCGTCAAGTCAACGATGTCGTTGTCAAGCGCGGAGCAATTTTGAAAGTCATTTTTGAAAATGACTACCTAAATGAGGAACACATTGTACGCCTTTGCAAGATCTGCTCGGATATTGGAGTGGCTTTCGTCAAGACTTCGACTGGCTATGGTTTTGTCAAGCAGGCAAACGGCATGTACAGTTACAAGGGTGCTACTATTCCCCATCTGAAGATCATGGTAGAGGAATCTGGCAAGGATGTCCAGGTTAAGGCTGCCGGAGGTGTTCGCACCCTTGACGATTTGCTGCATGTTATGTCGCTGGGTGTGACACGTATTGGCGCTACAGCTACAGTTGCGATTATGGAGGAAGCGGTTAAGAGGGGAATCACTGACCAGCCTACTGTGGTTACGTTCAAACCCATGGCTGATAGCTCTGTCGGAGGATACTGAGATCGGCTTGAAAGGGAACAGATGGAAAAGGTTGCGGTTGAGACGTGATATAGTCCATAAAACATATGTAGAAATCACAAAGACTTTTCTGGTCCATAGCTTCACGCCCTATTTATTATCTCTACAATATTCTAGATCCTTCACTCCTTTCATCAATATTTTCGCATAAAAGGTAACTATAGCATTTGACTAGAGCTGGAATTGTTGAATTTGAGGAGCTACTGCCATGACATGAGTGCATAGGCTTGGAGAATTATAATTCACAGGTCGAGTCTAGAGGTCAGTTTCTCGGCCGAATACGCCGGACCCGGCGAAGGATACCACGGAATTGCCATAAATAGTTGCCCGACAGGACTAAGAGTAACTCCGAACATTTCCCCGTAATCATCATCGCAACATTCTCTTCCATAGCCCACGGCATCCAGCAATTGTAATGAAGAGCAATCGGCGCAAAGTATCCAGAGCTTGCGAAAGATGTCGCAAGCAAAAGCTCAAGGTGCACATGTTTGTCCTAACGATAGATCGGTTGACTAAATCCGATAGTGTGATATCGAGCGCCCATGCACCATGTGTTCACGAGCAAGTGCTGAATGCGTCGCATCGGACAATTCAAGATGGAGGCCCTATCAAAGTACGCCAAAGCAAGCCGCGACAAGGAACAATTCAGTCAGAGCTCAGCCTCGAGTCACTGTTGCTCCAGCTGTTGAGTCAGCTTGGAATTCCAGTTCGACTGTGAAGCTAGTTGAAGAGGTGAGCAAAGCAAAGGCACAGCTCTGTACTATCTCATCACTAACTCATAGTTCAAGGCATTTCAGCAGCATGACGCTGCCTCACCTGAAGGTGTCGAATTCTCGGCTCTACGATCAGAGACTTGGGCTCAATCTAAAACCACTGCGGAAGATTTCACCAATAATATTGTGCAGACAAATATGACTGAGCGGCCTAAAGACATCCAGCCACAGCAACGCAATATCGGGTCCAGGTTGTCCGCTGCCGAGAAGGAACTCATGTCTTTATTACCCGATATAGGACCTGCGACACTCTTGGTTGACAACTATTTTGATCGGATCCACTGGTTCATATTAGTCTTTCACCAAGATGATTTCCGAAGAAAGTTCCAGGATCTGTATAGTGAAGGAACCGTTTATTCTGATTCCAATGCTCCATCGAGAGGTATAAGCTTTATAGCTGTTCTCTTGGCTGTTTTCGCGACCAGCTTGCATCACATCGGTGCGCAAGAGAGTAAGCTAAAGTCTTATAGTGTTGATCCGAAAGAATTGAAGGACTTGATACTAGCCGCCCTCAAATCGAGATTCTTAGATATTATTTCAAAAGGTTCTCTCGAAGCGGTGCAATTCTGCGTTTTGCTGGCAAGTTATTACCTATACCATGGTGAACCCGGCATGGCTTGGCCACTATCTGGTTCTGGATTACGAATCGCTCAAGCACTCAATCTCCATCGAAAATTGAAACCTGGAGATGCTAATGATGAAGCTCTGAATCAGCAGATTCAAGATCGAAAACGGGCCTGGTGGGCTGTCTACGAGATTGATACTTTCTGCTCAATGCTTTATGGATTTCCCCTGGGCTTTTCCGATAGCGATTGCAATGTCGAGCCTCTTGATCCGTATGATGAGTACTCTGGATCGACTAAAGAGTCACGCCAGACGACGAGTGCATCGTTGTTGTTCTACAAGTGCTCAATGTCGAGTCTGTCGGCTATTGTCAAGTCCGCATTGGTGGAGCTGTACGGCACTCGGCATGATGATAGAAAAAGAACAAACAATCTAAAAGTCCTTTTCGATAAGGTCAAGGATTTAAACGGGCTTCTCCAGGCGTGGTATGGAAGCTTGGTCCCGAAGCTCAGGTTCGATAGCCATGACTCTCTGTCAGACGTTCAAGTTACAAGGGACCGCAAAAGAACTGTACAAGAATTCGAAAACTATCTGTTCCGCCCACAATCGCTTTCTCTGAAGCTGGCATACGACAATGCAAAGATTCTAATCCACAGACCCCTTCTCTCCTTCAAAATGGCTAGCTCGGCCCCGAAAGACACTACCACTTCGAAAATTGACCCATTTCGGCGGGCGATGCAAGAGTGTAGAGAAGCTGCACTGCAGATATCAAGAGTTGCTTCGACTCCATACCTCTTGGAAGCATCTGAGACATATGCCATAGCTGTGGTGTCACTGCACCTCTTGACGGCGGGCGTGACACTGTGTATCTCCATAACCCTTGATCCTTTGGCCTCCAACTCGGTCGAAGCAACATATGGGATACGGCAGTTGATGCAGGTACAGACCCTTCTCAAGGATAAGTCAATTGTTGCCGCACAGAGTCTGGATATCACTAAAAGACTGATGGATCTTGTGATGGCAAAGAAAGGCCATAACTGGCCAGAGACTCAGCTTGTCACTAATGCATATCCAGTACTCACTCAGAGAGGCCGAACCGGAATTGAGTGTATGAATCTTGCGGGAGAAGTTTCTGGACAAGCGCCTATGCCACCGCGAGCGGACTTGAATTCACCGCCTACGATGAACAACGGCAGCATGACTGATACGCTCAGCATGGACTTCGTAGGTCACGACATGAATGTCTGCGCTGACACTTCATTGAATGACACCCTCTTGGAATATGAACAAGGTGAGCTTTCTCGACCTCTTGGGGAGGAACTACCGGATATTATAGACACTAACTATTGGAAACAGCAGTCAGTCGTCTATTCACTGGAGATATCATATATGATCCAAGTGATTCAATTCTGGACAATCCCTTCTTGGAACAGAACCAAGGCTGGATATGGAGTTGGAACTTTCTTGAATAGCGAGGAAAGTATCTAAACGGTGATTGTTCGATGGCTATGGTGGGGGTTGCAGTTGGCTGTGCGAAAACGCATTGGCGACAGGGGTTACTATGAAAGCGCATACACATTTTGTCCGCGGGGGAGAAATCACGCAGAATCGTTGGTGGAATCCATATTGAGTTTTCAGTAAACATTTGGGATTGAATAGTATAAGAGAATGAATAAGACGACGATCTATATGAAAGAACACGGCCGAGGCCTTAGATGCAATGCCCGACCAAGAAGCGACCTACAACAAGCCTCCAACTAATTTGAAATCAGTTTGAAATTGCTGCTTCCTTTCTGACGGCAAATGGATAATCCACATAGCCTTCGACATCGCTGGTATAGAAAGTCTTCCTCTCATACGGGTTCAGTTCCAAGCCCTCCTTCATTCGATACACCAAGTCCGGATTCGCCAAGAAGTTTCTTCCAAACATGACCATGACATCCTTATCGGGATGTTCTACGTCAACGAGCCTTTCCGCTTCTTGCAGTTTGTACCCGCCGGCAATGAGGAAAGGGCCCTCCCAGAGATTATAGGCAAAGTCGAGCTTCTCGCTGCCATGCTCTCGATAGTCTTGGCTGCCCGAGATGCGTGACTCGATTAAGTGAAGATAGGCCAGGTTCAAACGGCTGGCTCTGGTGATTATGTCTGTGAACTGAGGGATTGGGTCTTTCATGCGCATGCTCTGGAAGGTACTCCATGGACTGAGACGAATACCGACTCGCTCTGGGCCGATGGCTTGGACGACGCGTTCTAAGATCTCGGTGATGAGACGAGACCGGTTCTCAACGCTGCCGCCGTACTTGTCGTCGCGATGGTTGCTGACGTCTTGAAGAAATTGGTCGAGCAGGTACCCGTTAGCACCATGGATCTCAACGCCGTCGAAACCGGCTTTTACGGCATTCTCCGATGCAATGACAAAGGCTTCGACCATTTCATGAATATCATCCAAGGTCATCGCTCGAGACTGAGCGGGACTGCCTTCGATAGGAATTGCGCTAGGGCCAATAATATCGATACCTTCATCCTTCGCAACTTCGACAGTGGCAGCACGACCCATTGCAAACAGTTGCACAAAGATGAAACTGCTCTTGCGGTGCACCTCATCAGTGATCTCCTTCCAAGCGTTGACTTGCTCTTGGTTCCAGATTCCAGGCGTTCTGGCGAAACCTCCACCAGCAGCAGGGGAGACAAGAGTTCCCTCGGTGATGATGAGGGTACCTGGAATGGAAGCGCGTTGACCGTAGTATTCTTTCATAAGTGCATTGGGAACACGGTCAATGGTTGCTCGGAGGCGTGTGAGAGGGGCCATTCCAATACGATGTTGGACTTTAATGTTGCCGATTCTCATGGGCTGGAAAAGGCGTGACTCTGACATGGTGATTGTGGTTGGTTGAAGTTGTGTCGAGCTCTAATGATATAGGTTTAAAAATATTCACTGAATACTGACTGATGTGAATTTCTTCCACCGTCCGTCCATCTTGCTGGCTTTATATCTTGGGAGTTTGGACTGATGACATACAAAAGTTTGCAATGAACCCATCGGAACATTACGAGCTGATAAATCTGCGACGATAATGATCATATTATAAACCATATTTTAGTGAAGCGGTGACACTTTGACCTCGTGCTGTCAAGGAGTAGATCTGTCAAGATATGGAAATGAGGTTGCTCTCGATGCAGGAACGAGATACTTCCGAAATAGGAAATGAGATGATTCCCAAGGCGGTTTAGCTGATCTACTGCAGGGAGAAATGTGGATCTTGCGGTGGACGATTTCTAAGCAGCATCAAGCTTACGGTGAGACGCGACGCAGAGAAAGACGAGGTCAGAGAATGGCGCCATATTACTTGCCACAAACGCATACTCGGAGCGCTGCAAGGACCTAATCTAGGGGAAAAGAGTATGTTTTGCAGTCAACCACTACAGTTTGCGTACTGACTATGCTTAGTGGCGCACTTTCAGTTCGTTACTGTGCAGGGCACTCCAGATAAGACCAGCGACAAGGCTGCCAAGCGCCTCGCCCGATCACATGCAGTGAAACAGGCATTACAGAAAAGGAGACAGCTAAAACAGGCATCGATGCAGCATTTTTCTGTTAGAACGATAGAAGATGAACGGGAACAAACGAGAAGTCTCTGCAGGAGGCAATGCACCAAGCGCACTATCCCATCGCCTGTTTCGCTATCAGCCAGCCTACTTGATCCCTTCCAAAGTCTTCCCGCCGACTCCAAACGGCTACAGATTCTACTGAACGACTGTGAGTTCTCTGATGAACCCTTAGCCATCTTGCTAACGTATTCCAGTTAACGCACGTCAAGCTCCCGAGCCTGTCTTCAGCGTCGAGGATGACTTTCAGAACTTCCAATCAGTGTTCCGATCTGGGCTCGTTGATCCCGCGCTGTTAAATGCCGTGATGCTGTCGCTGGCTTTCACTGCAAATGGCGGAGTCATGAATCAAGAATGCCTCGTATACCGAGGCCAAGCGATCCAGCATATCCGTGAAAGAATAAGTGCGCCCGACAAAGTCGTTTCGGAGTCAACTATCGGTGCGATATTATTGCTTGTCGGCGTCGAGGTGAGTTACCTGGATCTTCCGCTTAGTTACATACTTACACTGACCCATTAGGCTCGGCTTGGCACAACTTCCCAAGTTCAACTTCACATGGGTGCAATACAGTACCTCCTCAATGCCTGTGAACCAGTGGTAGTTAATCTCACACAAGGTATCAAGCGCGCCATATTCTGGTATGTACATCTGAAAAATCCAGAGCATGCACTTACTATTTTATAGGCAGGACTTGAACTCGTCAATCATGGTGGGATCAAAACGCATAGTCGACCATACCACTTTCACCGAACTCCAATGGCAGCGAGACACGATAGCCCCAGACTTCTTTGAGCTACCGCCGGGCTTCCAACTACGCTCTCACTTATTCAACCAAGAATTCTTGGATATAGTCAGAGATATCCATGCTCTCCAGTGTATCAGAAACATTTATCAACGAACCGGCCGTCCAGTCTCAACAGTAAACATCAACAGCCACACAGCATCCATCCAATCTCGTCTCCAGGCCCTCCCAAATACTTGTCCGATATCCAAAGCTTGCCATCTCGCAGCGTACATGTGCTCAGTAATGCTGTGCTGCAAAGTTTGGTGCGCTTTAGTGATTCCTGTAGGTCCCCCATCACGCCGCTGGGAGTGTTTGCTAACTTGCAAGTCCAATATTACAGCGCAACTCCTTAAAGAAATTGAAAAAGTCCGTTACGAGCCCGTATGGGACGAGCATGCGGACTTGTTGCTTTGGTTGATATGTATTGGCGGAGTGTTTGCTCCAGATGGGCCTGTCCGTTCAGGTTACACCGCACTTTTGCGTTCGACGGGTTTCGAAAGACCCAGCCTTCACTGTTTGTGGTCCGATACAAGCGACATATTGAACCAATTCATCTGGTCGGACTTGGCCTTTGGATCTGCTGTTAGGAAATTTCTAGAAGAGAGCTTAATGTGACTTTGAGCTCAAGCACGTCATGTAATATAGATTGATTAAAAAGTAAGCTTGCCTAAGTTAAGTATTGGACCATTCTTCTGGAAAAGACCTTATCCACAGCAAAATGGGCTGTTAGTCAGTGCATGTATTTTGGGTGGAAATCTTAACAGATTGCTAAGCGTTTAACGTTATGAGGGGCCATTTGCTCAGCATGACGTCACTGTGCTTCTTTTGACGTCTTTGATATCTCAGCAATCGAATTCTATAAGTCCTCTTAATTAACCTCTTCTCAAAAACATCGTCAAAATCAAGCTCATATCAAACAATTAATCTTAACGAAGTTACGAAAATGACTGTAAAGAGCGTCTTCATGTAAGGTCCCTCCCAATGTCACCGTAAGCTGACGCTGACCCCTCGCTTAGTACTGGCACCACCGGTTTCATTGGAGGTGATGCATTCTACGCATTGCATAAAGCGCATCCTGATTGGAAGTACACCATCCTTGTCCGAACTGAGGATAAGGGAAAGGATGTGCAGAAGCAATATCCTGATGTGAAGCTGGCGATTGGATCGTTGGACGATTCCCAGGTCATTGAGAAGGCAGCTTCTGAGGCAGACATTATTATTCGTAAGTATCGCCAATCTTCGCGTTTGATCCAAGCACTGATTTTGTAGATACCGCTGATAGTTCCGATCACCAAGGAGCTGCCAAGGCTATCGCTGCCGGCCTGCGATCTACCCACTCAAGCTCAAATCCCGGCTACTGGATTCACATTAGCGGCACGGGCATTCTCTGCTGGTATGACATGGACAACAAGCGCTACGGAGAAGGTCCTCTTCCTGAACAAGCATACAACGACCTTGAGGGAGTCGACAAGGTCACCTCGCTGCCCGACACCGCTTTCCACCGCGATGTCGACAAGATTGTTCTTGACGAAGCTGCCAAGGATCCCAGCGCAGTGAAGGTCGCCATCGTCTGCCCTCCCACTATCTATGGAACCGGCCGAGGACCCGCCAACCAGCGAAGTCGGCAAATCCCTGGCTTGACCGAGACAACTCTCGAGAAGGGCTTCGGTCCCATCATCGGCGCGGGCGAAACAGAGTGGGACAACGTACACGTCCATGATCTCTCCAACCTAATCGTTCTTCTCTCCGACCGCGCCGCATCATCTGAGAAGCAATCTGATGAGCAAGAGATCTGGGGTCCGAAGGGTTATTTCTTCGCTGAAAACGGTAAACATAAATGGAGTCAGATTTCTGCTCTCATTGCCAAGGAGGCTAAGAAGCAGGGCGTTATTGAGAGTGATGAGACCAAAGTTCTCGATATTGATGAGGCGCAGAAGAAGTTGGGTTTCCAGGCTCTTTCGTGGGGATTGAACAGCCGTGGTGAGGCCAAGAGGGCGAGGAAGTTTCTTGGTTGGAAGCCGGTGGGTGAGAGCTTGGAGGAGTGGATTCCTGAGTCGGTGCAGATTGAGGCTAAGAGACTGGACAAGGCCTAAAGCACAGTTGCTTCATCACTGGACGCTCAAATCAATGTCTATATTACTTTATATCAACTAAAAGGACCTCATATGTCGATTCCAAGTATGCTGAATCCTGAAACAATATCTTTGATGTCGTTGGAGCCCAACACTCTGTATTAGGAGTGTTAGGAAACCCTGAGGATATCTTAGCCAGAGAGAATATGACGACGGTCTGCGTACTCTGCATAGGATGGAGACGAGCGTTGAAATCTCCGAAGTACGCCCTCTCTGGAGTGATCTATATATGCTGTCAGTTCTGTAACCGTGATGTCCTTAGCTCCCTCGTCAGTTCATAACGCAAAGCAGGCCATAAGGCATGGGATTCCTTGATACTCTTTCAGCTTCATTTGCATCACGTAGCCTCGACAGATATCAGGTCTAAAGTAGCCAAGTCGCCGACAGCTAGCCTTATCGCATCTTCAGATAGGAGTGGACCAGCAGATAGCCCAGCATTCACTACTGGTTTGCCAGTCCTGAGTCACAAAGTCTTGCCACAGCCTACATTCCCATTACATATAAAGGTTGTGTAGATATTTCAGGGTATGTCTGTATATGTACTACAGCAATAGATCTTGAAGGTAAAAAGATTAACACATATATAGAAGGTTGAACACAATAAACTATCCAGCCCTACACTAGTCCTACCGATTACTCACTAACATTGGTTTGAAATCTACCAGCGAGCACCCTTTGTGACCAAGATCCCGAGGCTACCACTCACAAACAACCATAGCTGCATGGTAAATCTGTGCAGACGGGTCAAGATCGCGGCAATAAGTGTAGGTCCGTCTGTCCGGGTGTGCCCTGCATGAATGTCCCTGATCACCACACCATAAGGCTCCTGGGTTTCCTGTGCCATCGTTCTTATACTGGCAATCTCCATCTTGAGTCTTGACATCGTATGTGCCACCAGGAAAGTGGTCGTCTCTCAGAGCGTTAATCGATAGGGTAGCAATAGATACGTCGGCGTGAGTGGCGAGAGCGGGGTTGAGCGCACATTGCGATGCAGTCCCATAGTCGGTGGAGTAGAATAGCCAGTTCATTGTGTCGTAGAAGTCTTTGTCATTCGGGACTCCGTGGCGCTTGTTCTCGAGGATAATGTTGAGTGCCTTGGTGGGACCTGCGGGAGGCGCCGGTTGCTCGGGCGAAGTATCATCCTCATCTCCATCTCTCTTCTCATAGGCTGCGTTGGGGGTGCCAAACATGCCTTCAAAGTACTTCTCGGTCGCATACCATGCGTAGCTGTCAGCTGTAAAGAAAAGAATCAGTTAGTGCCAGATCTTGTAAAGATTGCTTGCTGCCTACCATTCTTGGCCGTACGAAGGCGCCAATTCTTGTTTCTGGCGAGTCTCTCCACCATTCTAATCCCATAAGCCTTCACATTCGAATCGTCATTGAGAAGTTGATCGATGACAATAGCTTAAGAATTCCGTCAGCACTTGTAGCTCAATTATCTTTGCGACATAAACCACTCACGGTCATTCGTCGACGACTCTGCCAGTGCGACAAGGTGTGAAAGCTCGTGAAGTAGAATTTTACCCTTGCCGATCATGAGATTCGGGTTCTTTCTGTCATCTTCTGGCGCCTTTCGTAGATTGTCAACTATTTCCCCTAAAAACTCTTGGCCGGGCGCCCAAAAGGGGTCGCAAAGAACAATGGTGGACTTCTCGATGGTCGGCTCGGTGGAAAATGCGTAGGCGCCGATAGAGCCAGATGAAGACTGAATCACATTTTTACATGTAACTTGGTCGTTCGCCTCCCTGTGGTCCTGGTAGACATCTTGGCAAGAAATCTGCATCTTGCGCCCATTCTTACTCAGTTCTTCGATATTGTGGAAAATAGCTGTCTACTGGTTAGCTCGTGACGTTCGCAGCTTGAGACAAAAAGGCAGAGGCTCTCACTGTACCCATCCAGTACCCCTCT
>JABEEM010005397.1:0-18239 GCA_013363185.1 Fusarium secorum | reverse complement strand
CCGAAAGAATGTATGTGCAGACATATTTGGCTTCGAGCTTGGCGCAATCGTCAGGTACCTTCTCTTAAGAAACTCGGCGAGAATTTTCGCAGGTGGATGCGGAATACCTAGCCAATCAGAGCGCGTAGATATGTCAAAGTCATCGCGCTATGCCTCATTCGGCAATTCTGTCGAGTAAATCAAGTAGAGCCGAGTAAAGGAAAAAGGTTGCTTTGCTTGGTTGAACAGGAGCCCTTACTTTGGTTGGTTGTTACGTAATCAACCAATCACAACCAACCAAGCCAAGTAACTTGATTGATGGACACACTGCTGATAGCGGGACTTGGGGTCCAGTTTAGAGTTGTTGCAGGGGTTCCGGGGGACGTAGACACGTCACCAGCCGAACTTTGAGTGCCGCATGATAGGTCAGTTGAGTCGCTCGCTTCTCCGGTCGAGTCGCTGCTGTAACCGTCGCAATCGAATTTTCCCTTAGCACATCGGACACATATCGGTCTAGCCTCTGTAGTTACATTGATGAATTAGAAACCTACTCAACGACCATTGTATCGAATGCCCTTACCGTCACATTTGACTCTTCGGATCTTACAGGTCCCGCAGCCCGATCGAGACTTGGGTTTTCCAGCACGTTCCCAACGCCGTACGGCCTTCTTTCCTTTAGGGGGGAGTATCCTTGATGGGGGCTTGGGGCTGGAGGCTTCACTGTAGAGAGGGACGATTGGTCTCATTCTGGGGTGCATTCAAAAGCCATACAAGCTCTTTTAGAGTCAATCGTCCGCATAGGTAAGGAGGGTGTACTACATCTCCTCATCTCAGAGCTTGAGATTTTTATACAAGATGCACTTCTGTAGCCTCTTCATAGACCAGAACCTAATTGAGAATAGTGCATTCTTCTCCAATGCCGATTCGCTAGTTGTCCAAAGTGATTGGCTCCTCAAGCAATGTCGATCCATGCTGATGGCGGAGAAATCGGGGAAGCTAGACTATAAGTAGTAATCGTATTCATCAGCCAATCATCTATGACAGAGGTTTGGAATCCATTGGAGGAGTGGAGTGCTTTGTCATACAGGTCAACCTGCATCTGCCCGCTGACTCCTGGTAGGGCTGACCTTGGCCGTTTCTCAACCTTGTCACCCTCATTTCCTGAACCACAGAACTGAGGGAAACATCCGATCTAACATTCAGCTCCCCCTCTTGTTCATCCGGAAGCAAGTGCATCCCTGAGGCGCAGTTGTCGGCCGAACCATGATTCCCGCCAACGCACTCGTAAACACCATCCAATTGGGCAAACCTAAACGTTCTGGTGCGCCCAAGAGCCGAAGTGGCTGTATCTCAGTAAGCCTCTATCTCTTTCGCATGCGGGAGACGGATACACCAGTAGTAGCGTATCTGAGAGTGCTTTGCTGACATCATTAGTGCAAACGAATGCACTTGAGATGCGACGAGGCGAGACCAGCGTGTAGGCGATGCGAAAGGTCACATCGACTCTGTGAATACGGAGAAGTCACCCAAAAGGTTATCCAACCTCTCACAGCACCCAAAGTCCTCTTGCCAAAGCAAGGCCCTTCGAGTCATAAAGACTTTTCCCCTTTCCTGATCCAGCCTAGATCTTCCAGTCTGGAGCCTCATGAAGTACCATACTTTGATCTCTTTCGTTACCAAATGTCTCATGACTTTGGCTACACCCCTTGCACCCTTTTCTGGAACAAAGTCATACCGCGGGAAGCTATGAACGATGACTGTGTAAAGTTCTCTGTCTTGAGTGTCGGCGCGCTCATGCAATCTCTGTACCGTCTTGGTCCAAGGCCATATACTGGTTTGAAGCCTTCCTCGGACCTCTCTAGGGCATCCAGTGACCCAACGTATCGCATCGCTCTGCATTACCACTCAAAAGCGATATCTGCCTTACAAGTCCGGATCAAGTCAAACTTTGCCACTGTCTCCCGGCGGAATACACTTATAAACATGTTCATCCTGTTTCTCTTCGAGCTGATGCACGGAAATACCGCAACAGCTGACCGTATGCTTACAAGCAGCGTTGAACTATTACGGCAGCAAAAAGATCAATTGGCAGAAGAAGTCAACGAAGGGTTCGAGCCACAGCCAGAACCTATCTACACAGCAATCTCCAACGATGAGGGGTTAGACCAAGCTGAGCGAATTCTTCCCCGTTTGCAAGTCTTTTTTAGTCTGAACTCCTGCTTCTTTCCTTTGCAGCGAGACTGCTGGTCGCGCTTTTCTACCCAGGCGATACTTTGCACGGTCCCTTCAGCAAAAACAGACTTCATCCAATTTGCCGCTATGTGGAATAGTTTCATCACTCGCGCTGTAATATTTGTCGTCAAGATATTGCAGGATCGCTCATACTGCGATAAATTTCATAGAGCGTCTTTGATGGCGCGCCGAGATATCTTCCTCACACAGCTTCGCCAATGGGAAATTGTCATTGTCGAGAGACTGCATATTGAAAGAAACACGGTTGCTAAAAATACAACGAGGATATTTCATGTTGGACAAAAGGTTGTCTACATCCTCCTGAACTGTTGTCTTGATCCTATGGAGACAGAGTATGATAAATACGACAACGTCTTTGCCGATATTATGGAAATCATGCATTCTGTCGAGGGTACTTCGGGTCCATCGACGCGAATCGAGACTGTCTTGGACATCTACGTTCTTCCTGTCCTCAACTTTGTATCGCAAAAGTGCAGGAACAAGGCAATTCGATTGGATTCTCTGAACCTCTTCGAAAAGATGACATCTGCTATGGGCGGGTGGGAGACCAGGGCCAGTTTGCTAGCTCGTCGACGGCTTATGGAGATCGAGGAAGATGGCCGCAATGAGAACGGTGTTATTCCTGCAGGCTCTAGATACATCTGGACCGATACATCTTGGGATAAAGATCAGTCTTATCTAATAGTCTACTTTCACGAGGCTGGGTACAGAACTCTTTGTAACAAGGTGATAGAGGACAAGGTGTATTTAGAAGTGCAGGAATCATCTGTCTATAGATAACTTGATGTATGCTAAAATCTTGAACTCTGTGATAGAGAACTAGCTCCTCATATCCTTGCGCATGATATCGAGCAGGTGCCTACTTAGACCCAGTGTAAACATCGCTCTTCCAGATGAGATAGAGGTTGTCGCCGCCTCGACCAGAATTGATGTCACCAGTTATTCCATCCCAGCCCGCAGGAGGTGCACCTTGAGGGATACTCTGACGCCAGAGGGAAAATCCAGTAATAAATTTGACGCCATTAGTAGATGTCAATCATTGAGGATGGGTGATCAACGTGGCTCTCACTTCGTGGCAGTCATGTTACGGGTCCAGTCAAGGAAACGGTAGTCGCCGCCAGCGCCCTTTGCAAGATCATCCGTTCGGGCTGCGTCACCATGTCCGATATAGATGGAAATGATGTTCATCATCATATCTGGCTGATCAGCCTTGACAGTCCTGAGCCAGATGTTGCTTGATTCAAGAGTCAGTGAGTTTCGATGGGCACCAGAAGCTTGCTCAAGCAGGGAACGCAGGTCTTTACCTTCCTCCGAAGCCTTGACCGACATTGGCACTGCCGCCATTCAATACAGTGACGGTGGCATCGGGCTGGTTGTCTTCATGTTCGACCTAGCAACAAAGGAAGTCATGCTAAATCTCTATTCATTCTTTTGTTGACAGGAGGGCAAGTATTTACACCGATCCAAGAGGCAAAGTCGCTATAGTTGGAAGAAGGCATGGTGACTCTGAAAGAATGGTCGATATGGGAAGGTTGAAGCTAAAGCTGTGAGATGAACTTGGTAGTTGTTGATGCCACGAGATAATTTTATATGACTTGAGAGAAAATTAAGAGTCTCTTTATATATTCAGTAGATTCTTACATTCTACGTTCCTGCAAAGACTTGTCTGTTCTGCGTGACAGTTCAAATGTGGCTGCATCAATAATCGCTACAGAGAGGGGCGGTGAAGCTATGCAAACCAGCAGTTTAATTCTAATCGAGTTCCACGGGGGCATTCAGCTTAGCCATCTGTTATAATTAAACCTAGATGAAAGCAATACCAGGGAGTATGTTGTGGCGAAATCGATAGATTGGCCAGCGTTGTTTCTTTGAGCGTGGGCAAAACCTAGGGAGTCAAAGCGCTGTGATATCGGCAGCCACGTTCGCTAACAAACATGGACGAACCTACACCTCTGCCAATAAAGCTATCAGCATAGGTATTTTATGACATTCTAGGCCTATGTTATCTGTTTTTGGGCCTTAAACTCAGCTCTCCACGTCCAGGTCTAGACCTTTTCCTACCTTGCAATGGCCAAAAGAGATGTAAACACGGGGTTGCTAAGCGAGAGTTAGTCCGACCAACTTAGCCAAGGTTTTTGTCGTCGAGAGTGAACAAGATGATAGAGAAAATATAGCTGCGGGATGACCACTGCCGTTACAGTCTCACAAGGAGCTGGATCAGTAGGGTTGCCATTAATCTAGGGTTCACCACTTTTTAACCGAAGTAAACACAGTTTGGCATCTCCATGTCCCTGCACACTATAGATGCATGGCTCTTAAAATGGTATTAAGGCTTGCCACTAGCAGTAATCGAACGAATGCAGTTACTGCGGAGTAAGCTTGTGAATAGCTTCATGGTTGTCTCTGATCCAATCACTCCAACGCGTAAATGATAGTGTAAATGATTATCTAACCCTCTTAGGTATCGATAAACGATAACAAGTTGGTGCTAGACCCAATATGACTGATAAGGATCAAAAGCTAGGGCTGAAGCAGCTAGTCATAGTACATCAAGCTCTTGGAACACTACTTGGGATTTACGACCATTTATTTCATGGAGTCTAAGCAAGTGAATATCACAGACGAGGTCAGATGCGGAGTGAAAATTGTCACTTTGAACAGTATGCATTATAAGATAGACTATCATGCAAGAACCAAATCGCTTTCCTTCATATCAAATTCGTAAGATCCCAAACTCCAATCCAGTAAATTATACAACCTCTTTGGACTTGTTCTCAACATAAACAACCTGTCCCTGAGTGTTCATAGCAACGCTCTCCTTCTCGTTGTACACGGCATCCTGCTGTTCAGCATCACGGTTGCCGAACAGACCAATCTTGTACCAGGGAAGGTCAAAGAGTCTGTCCATGCTCTCAAGAGAACGGCCAGCAGTCTCAGGGACTGAAACAACAACCCAAAGACCACCAACAACCAGGATAGCAGCGTAGGTCCAGAATGTGCCATTGGGGTTGATTCCACCCTCGGAAGAAGGCAAAAGCATGTTGGGGGTGGCTCGGCTGCTACCGTATTGGCAGAGAAAATGCAGGGTCATGGCGAAAGAAGTACCGAAAGCTCGGACACGGAGGGGGAACAACTCGGCGGTGAGAATGTAGGACATGGTGTTCCAACCAAGAGCCCAGCCAATACCAGAGATGTAGATCATAGCCATAGCACCACGAGCAGCAGCGGAAGAGCTGTGAGGTTCGGGAACGGCAGTGAGGAATGAGCCAACGTAGATCATAGCAAGAGCCTGTAGGGCAATGCCTCCGATAAGAGCACGCTTCCGCCCGATAACGTCGACAAGGAACAGAGCACAGGTAATGGCTGAAATAAGCTTGACAATGCCGAAGAGGGCTGTAACAAGTAGACCAGTCTCAGAACCCTTGATACCGAGAAGGGCGAAGAGATCGGGGGCGTAGAGAGTGATAGAGCCGGCACCGGACCATTGAGCAAGAACTTGGACCATGCTGGCGAGATACAGACGGTACAGGTTGCTGCCGTTGAGGAAAAGCTCCTTGCATGTACCGAGGAACGAGCTGTTGACACTCTCAAGCTCGTGCTCGTGGGCCAGCTGAATGGCGGTGATTTCGCGGGTAATGTAATCGGACTCGGGGTCTTGTTGTCGGAGGCGGGCCATAACAGCAGTAGCCTTCTCGGTCTGTCCCTTCTTGATGAGGAAACGAGGAGATTCGTCGACGAAAAAGCTAAGAATCAGAATCAAGCCTGCAAACATGATGTGAAGGCTGGTAGGAACGAGCCAGCGGGCGTGAGTATTGTCACCCATGTGAAGAGAGCAGCCATAGTTGGCGAAGTAAGCCAAGACGATGCCGAGATAGACGAAACCGGAGAAGACACAAGTGCAGAGACCACGGACAGCTGTTGGAGCGATTTCGGCGAGATAGACGGGGCCAACAACGGCTGTTTGACCAACTCCGAGACCTGCGATGAAACGACCAGCATAGACGGCGCCGAGACTGCCGCCGTTGGCCATAAAGATGGCGATTCCGACGATCCAAACAATGCAGAGTTGTCGAGTAGCCCAAATACGTCCGATTCTATCGCAGATGAGGAAAGCACTAGAGTAGAAGAGTCAGCGGATATAGTCACAGATTGCATACTGAATGGTACTTACATCAACGCGCCTCCAACACAACCAATCTGAACCATGGCGGAAACATTAGCCTTGATGTTGGCCTGTTCGACAGTTGAGTAATCCTCAAAGTGGATGTATTTCTTAAAGTCCTTTGACTTGAAAGCACCCGAGATCAGACCCTCATCAATACCACGCGCCGCACCCATGAGGCCGAAAGCAAAGACAGCAAACCATAGTCGCCAGTTAAAGACGCCCTTTGGCTCACCGACATCGCCCAGCTTGAAGATGTTGACTGGCTTCTTGACAACGCCTCCAGCCATTGTGATGTGTTTGCTGAAACTGAAAGAAGGGGAAGAGATAGGTTGGGTGGTCTTGACTCTTTAAGCTTCGGATGCTTGGGTCTGGACTGGACTAGTGATTGGGGAAAGCTTGGGGTCGAAGGGGGACCCTGATCTTATAGGGGATTGAAACGAGGTGTCACTAAGTCCGTTGCCCATGGGGTAAATCTTGATTCGGGTGATTTACCCCGTGGAGATTGAGAAACGGTTCGGTTTGTCATTGCTGGGTTTGATGGAGTTGGTGATGGCTCTTTGTTGATGGAGACAGAATGTGTGTTTTTTGTTCCCGCGGGTAGAATTCGCCGACGAAAGAAATGGGGCGGGATCCCCGTTTATTGAGTATGGTACCCGTGCGAGTGCGGAGAAGATTGAGTTAGTGGCGAGTCAATAGTTGAAGGGAACAGTCTCGCTCCCGAGAAGGCTTCCAGAACACTACCGGTATAGTGGTATAACGTACGCAAGCGTCAATGCCTTTAAGCTCTGAACACTGCACCTAGACTCACTGCACCTCATCTGATCCCACGAAGTATGAGATGAGATCACCCAAGTCCCCCTTGTCCTATAGGGCCATCTCCGCATTAACAGATTAAGCTTCATCGGTGAACCCCGCAACCTCCAACTCTTCTTGTCCTAGCCCCTTTGATATTTGCCAAGACGGGGCTTAGATCGATGCCAAGGTCCATTTTTCTCGGCACGAACGGCACATAAGAAGCCTTGATGCCCCGGCCTCGTCCTCCCCTTCATCGTCACTCATTTGCTTGTGCTCCTTCGCTCTCGACTCACGAACCCACCTCTGGCCTGATGCTGTTCACTCCCGCGGGTTTGATCCCTGAAATTGAATCGTCCCGCGGATGCAAGGCGTTGATTTCTAAGGATGAGACTTCCCGCGGTTGGGAAAGAATTCGCTCACCAGCTGTAGTCTCGAATTTTTATTGTTTTCTCCCGCGCTCGGGGATTCTTTCTTTTCGAACTCTCCGAATTTCCAGAAGATTTGCGACGTACGTGACGAATTATTGCCTATGAGCAGAGGTTTCAATTCTCAGCGCTTTGAGAGGAATTGAGGAATCGCGATTCCTTCATTGACGTTCGGCGCTCGTTCAAAACCAGGATTTGGCTTATGGAGATGCGCCTACTCTGGTGCGGCTTGAAGAGTTCCCGTGCGGCTGAGAAATCTCATTCAGGCATTTCCCGTGGTAAGATGAAGCGCTGGCTAATGACTGCCAAACCAGTTACCCTAGGACCGATATTTCAGCCATATATGAATCTTTCAACCTCATAAGGTCAATGTCGCAGGAAAATATAATTGATAAAATGAAAAGTAAATATAGTGGCTTATTTATGCCTTTCTCGTTGTGAAATTTTATCATGCTCAAACTGTAAATATTTTGCTTTTGAGCAAAGTCTGTCTTGAATCCCAAAAGTCTACAAGCAATCATGCTCTCCTAGTCGGGAAGGGAATGATGGCATCCTCTGTTGCCTTGATATACATCAGACGACCTTTGTATGAGTCTTCCTGCCATGCTTGAGGAGGGACGATCCCCATATTCGCAGCCATACTCTGTGGCTGCAACTGTGACAGTGCCCATTGTGCCTGCTCGTCCGAAACATCGGGTCGGTAGAGCAGACTACCAGGGTCTTTGGTAACAAAGAGTCCCGGAGAGGGATTATCCCAATTGAGATAAGGAAGACCACCTAACCTGCGAATGACGGCGCCTTGATCCATGCCTCCCGGGAATATGTACCCGCAGAGGTTGATGAACCCCAAAACTCCACCTGGTAGGTTGTCCCTGGCTCGATCGGCGACAGACAGTCCGGTGATAGCCCCGCAACCAATTGGTCCACCATATGAATGCGCCAGCACGACGACTTGCTTGCCTTCCGCTAAGAGTGGTTCCAGGACAGTTCGTACGTGCGCTGCATCGTCCAGTTGTGTCTTGCCTGGCACACCAGATACCGAAGGTAGATCCAGATTCTGAGTGGCATATCCGAGGGACTCCAGTTCAGGGGTTTGGTACTTCCAAACCCAGGAGCCATGCCAGGCGCCGTGGACGAGAAGGATGGTGGGCTTTTGGGTGGACGACATATTGGTACACAATTGAGAGAGTTTTAGAGAGGATGATGAGAGTTCATGATTCGTGAGATGTTAATTAGTCTGTGTTGCTCTCAAGATGCGCGAATGAGCCCAATTAGCATCAGTAGACTATAATCTTATGGATTACGTTACAGATGCAGACAATTGAAGCTGGCCTTGGCGGCCAAGGAGAGACAAGCAAACTTAGGATGTCTAGCCTCAGTGACGAAAAGGCTTAGGTAATTTTGGTATAATTTAGTACAGATTCAGCTGACTTTAGATTACTTTAGACCATGTGCTTTTGGCACTTTAGTTTAACATCTGGGGACTGGATGCACTAAACCAGAATCAGGTAGCGAGATCCTTGATCGTCGATCATCGTCCAGATGAAAAGCGCGAACTCTGAGAGAACACAACTTGGGTAATGATTGGTTCACTCCACATGGAGCCCCAAGATCCTTGTCGAAGTTTGGGCTTGAGCCTCATCAACGTCGACAGACCTCGTTTATTTATTTTCCGGGTTCAACAGCTCTGAATCGACTGACAGACTACAATAAAGTACCTAGTCTAAGTGTGAGCTCTGTCATTTATTCATGACCAGAGACGAGAAATTCATTTCAGCTGTCCAGGAGACACATTTCCCCTACACAGTGTGACTAGCAAGTCCATGTCCAAGTCGAGGCTTGGTATGCTAGGGGATGACTGCTGCCTATAAGGTTAAGCTTTAGGCTGCGAACACAGGCGATGAATGATAACATGATATCTTTTTTCCCAATGTAAGCTTTTACCTATAAGCTTTCACGATGACTAATAAATCTTGCTGCAAGCCCTAGGGCATTGCAAATCGAAGAGACCAAGAGGTATATAAAGGGGCTTGGTATGCACTGGCGCCACTAACCCCAGACCAGGCAGAGTCAGAACATAAACTCAGTGTCAAGTCCAGAGATTGAAAAGGACGAACATCAATTTCACCTTTGCCAAGGATTCGGTTAGCGAGTCGGTGTGGGCATTGCGAAGTGCTCCAATTGCTAGGGTTTTTCAGTGACCATCGTGTCATTGAAACAGTTAAGATGGCGATCAAGACTATGCCTTGCCGGTACAAGATAAATCCTGCCAAGTTCCAACGTCATCTCTAGCCCCGACTTCCACCTCTCGATAGCCCAGAAGAGCAGTCTTTTTGCCTTTTTTGCCAAGGTCATAGATACTCTACACGTCACTATGATAGAGAACGTGCCCAGGAAGTCCTGCGGTCTCAGACCTCAAGCTCAACGACTCAAGAAGCTGGCATCCAAGTCTGGAAAACGACTTGCAGAGTTGGACGCTCTCAAGAAGAAGGATCAGCCGCTCAAGACATTGCAGAGAGTATCCTTTCTCGAACGCGACCTCGACAGATTGAATACTGAGGTGTGGGGCGACTACAACTGCGATAACACTCGACGCCCCTCCACAAGAGAGTTATTCGACGTGTTCAGGTTGGCCAGGAGCAGATTTCAACCACTTCAGTGCGCTCAAACTCCAACACTCAAGTACAAGGGCGACAGTGAAGCGGTCAATGAAACGCAATTTGGGGTCACGGATCAGCAGAAGATTGAGACGATTAAGAAGGTCAAGTTCCGCAGGAACAACAATCCCGAGTCGAAGACGATCTTGGACGAGCCTGGCTCAAGGCACGACCCCCACCGAGAGGACATCAACATGCCCCGGGACATCGATGCTGAGAAGCTCCGGAAGATCATCAAGGGTCTTAAGAACAACAAAGCCCCAGGACCAGACAAGGTTCCCAACGAAGCAATCAAGCTCGGCATGGGGCTTCTGCTGCCTTACTTTGTGCTTGTATTCAGAGCCTGCCTCAACCTATCACGTCATCCCGCAAACTTCAAGGACAGTATCATCGTCATGCTACTGAAGGCTGGCAAGGAGCCGGACAAGCCCGAGTCTTACAGGCCCTTTTCATTACTCTCGACCGTCGGCAAGCTTTACGAAAGGATCCTCGCTGATATGATGCTTGATGTCTTGAAGGAAAATCCACATCTCCTTCCTGCAATTCAGATTGGTAACAAGACAACAACCGAGGCCCTGCAGTAGCGTTTTCGTATCATCTACCGCACTTGGTGCCCCAATAGCGACGACGTTGTTACGATTTTCGGTCTGGACATGAGCAGCGCCTACGATAACGTCTATCGCCAGAAGCTTTTGCAAACCTTGTATGACAAAGGGCTCCTCAAGATGGTTTGTTGATATCATCGGGCTTGTGCTTTCACTACGAGATGCCACTCTGCGTTTGCCCGGCATCATCTCTAAGTCCTTTGGACTGAACACGGGAATCCCCCAAGGCTCGCCCCTTTCTACCGTCCTCTTCTTCTTCTTTATTTCCTCTCTCGTGGAACGAACATTCCCTCCCCGACGCATCTACGTTGGCGGCAGGAAGGAGACCGTCCGCCTATACCGGTTCCTCTTTGTGGATGACGTCTACTACATCGCCGTGTCTCGCAGCTACACCATCAACTGCAAAGGACTTGAAATTTTCCATGAGCAGATGTTGCCAATCGCCGAGGAGCTGTTCATCAGGTTTCGTGCTCCCAAGTACCACGTCATGCACATGCGACTACCAACCGTTCGATAGCCGACCCATAACCAAGTGAGGCCCATGATCAAAGGTTTCGTCGAGGACGTCCAGGAGAAGATGACAATCCTTGGTGTCTTAGTGGACTCTCAGATGACCTTTGACCTTCATGTAACAGAGGTCATCAAGAAGTGCAGACAGAGACTGGGTTACATGAAGCGGATCTCGGGGAGTACATCGGGCCCTGACATGTATGCAATCCGTCAATACTACTTGACGCTGATTCGTCCTGTCATTACCTACGCTTGTGGAGCTTGGTTCATCAAGCAGAGCGAGGGCGTTAGCACACGTTTGAACTTTGGCCTCAACAAGAAGGCGATTGACCGCCCTCAGTCCTTGCAGTCTGAATGTCTTCGTTTCGTCTCGGGTGCTTTTTGTTGCGTTGCTGGTATCTTCCTGGGTCTTCCGTTGGAGCTGCGCCAGCAAATCTAATACGTTTTACAGCGACTGCGTTTCTTTAGGTCTTTTTACAAACCCGATCCATCCTGACTACCCATTTGCCACTGTCACATCAGACGGGAGAGCTCCTGAACGCAAGAGAAGTTCAATCTTCCAATGCAACTTCAATCTTGATCGACCTTGGAACCTGGATAACATAGCCGCCGATCACAACATACACAATGATAAACATGAAGGGAGATTGAGTTTTTGGCTGAGTACCGTGAATATTGAGTCTGAACCTATAGATTTCCGCATTTCGAGCCCAACGGTAAACATTAGAAAGCTATACCTTGGTTGCTTTGAGCGGGAAAGCATCTTAGACGATTGATTCGAAACCCATCTGGACCGAAGCATGACGAAGATAACTCAGATTCTCAGGGCAATCAGCGAATGACAAGTAATTGGTCACAATGCCAGTGTCAGTTAGTCGGTGCTACATTTATAGATCAATCTATTCCAGTCTTAAGACATTCACAGACTTACACGTATAACGCAATTAAAATTAATTTTCAAAGACCATCCATGCCAAGCAAATCACTCACCATGTCGCAAAAACGTAGAAGATGCAGATCCCTCTGAAAGCTGATTGAGAAAGACCAACTCTAACTCACGTAAGCCTCCAGGGCCAAGAAAGTCTACAACATTAGATCAGGATGCCAACATAAACTGGTCTAAAGGTTTGCGTAGATATACTAAACTTAGCTAACCTAAAGCTTTTCATCACTTTGAAACGACGCTCATTGCTTCTCCCCTTGATAAGATAACGACTGACCCACTTTGTGAGTCACGAGAACGCGCTGAGTCTAGACCAATTCCAGTCTACCAATCATTGTTGTCCTTCTATGATCCATTGAATTGAGAGACATGATTGGATTCCTCGTAAACATGAAAGCAAAGCCCCATTTCCATCTCAGCCACTCTCATGCAATTTCTCACCAGCCCCGGCGCTCTAATTGGCATAAAATAATCTCGCCAGTACCATTCACCTCCAATTTGCAGTCTCGTAACAAGCAATAGGACCTTTTATTCCCTACAACCATGACAGCCAATCAGATCCTTACAATGAGAGGCAAATTCAAGCGAGCTTCGACTCCCAAGGTCAGGACGGGATGTATCACCTGGTACGTTGATAGCTTACCGCCTCGTTTCTCGTAAAATATCGCTAATTAGGAAACAATGCAGCAAGTGAGTCCAAACATCATCATAAGCCCTCCTGTATAAAGCTCATACGTCTCCTCTCTTTAGAATCAGGCACTTAAAATGCGATGAAGCAAAACCTTTTTGTCGACGCTGCCATAACGACAAGATGAAGTGTGACGGATATGCACCACCCAAGCCAAAGGCCCCAAAGCGCTCTAAGCGTCGAGATCCCCCCTTGAAGCCTGGAGTCTCTACTCCACTACCATTGCTATCTATGCAGACCGTTGATCAACTCTCTTTGCTATCAGACACTGAAAAAGGCTACCTCCAACATTTCCTGCACTGGACAGCAAAACAACTTTCACCTTCGTCTGCTGCCATGAACTTCTGGCTCAAATATGCCCTTCCGATGTCATATCATTATGATGCTATCCAGTATAGCATGATTGCAGTTGGGGCATCTCATCGAGCCTACATGGCCCAAAGTCTACCTTACTCCCGTCCTGATTACCTGCAGCGTCCTGTCATCCAACACTACAACAGAGCCATATCCTCCATTCTTCCCATAATGTCTGCACCTTCGAATGAGAACATTCATTGTATATTGATTTGCTGTGTACTCTTCATGACTTGTGAGGGACTGACTGGCCGGTACGATGAACTCCTGCAACATCTCGCCGCTGGCGATACGGTATTTCAGTCACTGCGTTATCAAAGCTCCTCGGATACGTCAGATATGATAGAGGGACTTGTCGACATGTTTAGCGAGATGGGTCTTGCATCATCTGGCTACATGGGAGACCATCCTCTCTCGGGCATCAAGAAATGGTGTCGTAGTGACACTGGCACTGGAGCGAGTGGTGACTCGCCGTTTGCAACGCTCAGCGAGGCCTCATATGCCTTACATGAGCTAAGGCTACATCATGACTTCCAGCCATGGAATCCGGACAGGGAAGACGGGTTGGCCAACGACAGCGTATTTGAGGATATGCTCCGTCGCTGGAATTCCCGTTTCGAATCTTTGACACAACGATTGATGCCAAACTTGTCCAGTGATGAGATTGCGCATATCCAAACTCTGGAGCTTCACTATCAATCTCTGCAAATGTACATCAACGCGTACGATAACAAAGGACGGCAGCCTCCGCATCCATACAAAGGCTTCATAGAGGCCGCAGAGAAAGTAGCCGCACCTCTAATAGCTCTAGATCAACCTACATTCTCACTGGACGGATGTCTGGTCTCTGGTCTGTCGTTTGTTGCCATCTCGAATGAAGGAGGGGACGAGAGGCTTCAAGCACTTGACCTCCTTCGCAAGTTGAACCACCGCGAAGGCATTTTTGACAGCAACGATATCGTTGAGATGCATGAACTGGTAGCCATGGCCATGGATTGGGAATCTGGCTCTGACTCTGATTCCGACTCGGATATAGAGGTACCTGATCCGCCGTTAAGAGCTCCGAAAGGAATACCGCAGATGCTTGAGGTGCTTGCTCGCAAGACTGGGACGACGAGCAAACGGCTGGAAGGCTTGTACCCATGAGAGCATCCAAGATTTGGTTTGTACTACATATATTTAGCGCATCTTCATAGTCATTCGTGAAAATCCATGATCTCTTTCCATGGCGTCTAAGATTTAAAGAAGAGGAGTAACACAACTTGAGGATGCAACTTCTTTATTCTATTGTGGGATTTAATGTTACAAAGTAATACCTCTATTACATTTCTAAGTCTTAGTGCTGTGTTGCCTGGCGAACGCAATTTAATGATTCAGGATCTTCAACAACAAACTAGAATAACTATGACCCTCTCACCTTTCGGCTAATGGTCAGAACTTATGACATCTCAACAATTTCTATCGGGTTCAAAACGCTAGGGACCATGGGAATGTGACAATGATTCATTATCGACAGCCTTCAGTGAGGGACGAATTCGGCCTCTTAAACGCGGGTAGTAAAGACTAAGCTCCCCGCAATAGAAAGGGATAGGGACTTTCCATAGAGATGTCGATTTGCTTTTCTGGCCCTAGTCTCGGCTACATGTGGCAGTCAATTGCAATGTGCATCTCACTAGGATTAAGCCGGGGAAGCGTGTCAGGTTTGACAACGTTCAGCAGCCCCTCCCTTGCTATTCATGGCATCTATCTACTCTAACTAGATAACAGGCCTGTCGAATTGCTCCACATTGTCTTCTAGCAATCTAGCTATTCACTGGATTTATAGCAGGTTAGGTCTATATGATACCACTGGTACGTCAAAGTAGAAGACTGAGTTCACTATCGTGAGGTGTTGATGTAAGGTTTCCAATGTTATGTTCATTTCAACTATTGACAGGTGAAAGGCTATGTACAAGGTTTAAATGCATCACAAGATCCAGCTATTTACAGACTCATCCACCAGCTACTGAAGTCACTTACAGTGTCTTCTTAGCCCAGCCAACTTGCTGGTTACCGCCATCGAATACGACGAAAGCAGCCTTGAGAGCAATGTCACCAAAGATGTTGATGCCAATGTCGTCACTAGGCTGGATACCACCAAGGCAGGTAGTTGATCCCTCCTGGACAGGGGCATAGTTGATGTAAGAGCCAGGGATGGTGATGGTAACGCCGCCAACAACGAAGCTGAAGCTGGGGAGGGTAGCAGAGCAGCTGAAGACATATCCACCATAGCTAGAGCTGTATCGGGCACCGCTGACCTTGGCATAGTATGCGGAGTTGACATCGTCGGGGAGGAGGAGAAGAGTAGTACCGGTATCAGCAATACCAGTGATGGGGCTCCTGTTGATGGCGGCAGAGCCGATACCGTATCCAGTAGAGGTAAACTCCCAGAAGCCGTCGGAGGAGTCGACGGAGGCATATCCAATCTTGCCAGTGTAGGCAGTGCTGTCGATGAAGCCGAAGTTGTACTTTCCGGGCTTCTGGTGCTTCAGATCAGCGGTGAAGACGGGGGAGCTCAGGGTGCTGGCAGCATTGTCGAAGAAGGTCTTCTGCTGGGTAGGCTTGACGGTGTTGATGGAGCTGAAGCCAAGACCGAGGAGACCATCGAGGCCAGTCTCCTGCTCGAATTCGGAGGAGACCTTCTGGGCGGCCTCAACGGCCTGGGAGCTAACGACGAGGCCACCGACGGAAACCTTGTCCTTGTAGACATCTCCAGAGGAAGAGCTTCCGTCACCATAGCCGATCTTCCATGTAGCGCCAGAAAGCTTCTTGGCTGTGCTGCTCTTGGCAGGGTTATACTCGTCATGACCGCTGCTACCAGTTGTCTCAGTGCTGAAGACCCAGAGATCAGAAGAGCCAGTGTCGAAGTCCAAGTTGAAGGTCTGAGCAGGAGTACCGATCTGGACGGGTGTCAACCACTCGATATCCTCGTCTGAGGGTGTAGTGGTGGCGCTGCCACTGCCACTCTGACGCTTGGAGTGAGCGTGAGGAGGTCTCACGGCCTTGACAGCCTTCTCGAGTCCCTTGGGAAGAGGAACGCCGTACTTGGCGTAGACATGGGCGAGAGCGAGAGGACCGTTCTTGATGAACTTGGGGTTCTTGACTTGCTCAACGGTAAACTTCTTGTCCTGAGCAGCAGGGGCGCCGAGGGCAATGGAAGCAAAGGCCAAAGAGGCTGTGAGAAGAGCGTGGATGGAAGGCATCGTGATATCGGTGAGAGGTTTGGAGATATAGATGAGACCAGAGAAGAGTGAGTGAGTGATGATGATTTGTTTCCAAGATGGATGGTTTCTATCTCAACTTATATATCTTTACTGACTCAACGGAGTCTGACATTGATCGAGACATTCCGCCATATCACCATTTGGTGATGCTTCATCTATCTTTCGCTCATACCTCGCTCGGCTTCCAACATCCGAGCCACCTTCCGAGAAAAGAGATACATCTCTGACGTGATTAGTCCCTTTGATCCGCGCGATAGATGCCGGACCTAAATTCCTTGGCTGATCTGTCTATGCAGCCTCCCGTCCTTGGCATCTGTTTGGCTTCTTGGCTGCTCCCATGAATCGTAGCAGCCATGAGGTGGTCGCCCCACCAAAGCACCAGCGACCCCTTTACCTAACAAAAGGTCTTCTCCAGGCATTCTGATTGCAGAAGCGGAATGAACACGTCTAGTAAACAAGGAGCAGTTCCGCCGTGGCGCGACAGGGGTGCATCGCCAGTCTTGACTTAAGCACCTACCGAGAAGGGATGCTACCGCCGACTATGTCCGGAGAATTCGGCATTGCTAAGGCCATGATAGGGAGCTGGATCGGGACTCGGCAATGGGGGCGGAGGGACGTTTGTTATGGGTGCAGCTGAGACCTAGGATCTATCCGTGATTAAACTGCTTTTGTAAAGGAACTATTGGTTAGTTTATCATGTGAGCTCTCAGGGCATAACCATTCTAAAACGAGTAGGGGTTGCCAGGAGGTTGATGCTATTGGTCGAGGCGGCGGTTACGATAAGCGTAATGAACAAGTTAGATTTCGTGATGCGGATACCCCTGCAGATCATGCCTATCCGCTCTTAGTCGCGTGGGTTAGTGGATGCTGGAAGGCATTGCTCCTTTGGCCCTAGATAACATTAAGTCATGCGTTAATGGCCTTTTGACCCCGGGCGAGTCGCTTCGAAGCTTCTATGCAGATCATTTTGGAGGCCGTGCGCCAAGAGCGATTTACTTTCACAACCAGGCAAAATGTCACACTAATGATGAGGCTTCAATAAGGTCCTGCGCGCAACATTCTTCAGCCCAAGCAATCAGAAATAGTTACAAGACTTGAATTTATCACACAATAAAATGTCATCGTGTACTCCTCAACTCTTGCTGGACTCAGGACAGCCCAAGTTCATTCACGATTCAGGGTAGCTAGCGACATCATGGCCGAGGTCTCTCATTACCCCTGTCAGAATTTCGGACGACATACAGGGATGCGCTAAGCTAAACGCTTTGATACAACACAGCACTAACAAAGTCCCCAAAACCAAGCTAAACTGAGACAAGTGCAAAAAGCCCTGTATTATCATTCTTAGACTATAGCAGATAAGAGATGCTGCAATCACTATGGCTGTGACTCAGCCAATGAGCACATAGTTTCCGTAACTTCATTGTAGAAAGCCCGTATCACCGATCCCTCCCTATGATCCAAATCTCCGTTCAGGCAACTCCTTACCGCCTCTTGATACTCTGTCCCCATGAAGTGAGCTAGCCTGTCGTCTAACCTTCTGAGCAGCACTTCTTTGAACTTGGCGGGGTTTTCGTCGTCACGACCAGTGTGTCCATCAAT
>JABEEM010005315.1:0-14227 GCA_013363185.1 Fusarium secorum | reverse complement strand
AACAACAACATTGGCACCTACAACCGTTCTCAGACATAGCAATGTAGCTAGTATGCTATGTCTGAGAACGGTTGTAGGTGCCAATGCTGTTGTTAGGCGATCGTGGTCTTCCTGGTGGTGCTGACATATGGGATTTATTAGAGGGACACTAGGTCTCAAAAGTATAAAAGTGAATTTGATGAAGAGAAAGAAGAGAGTGACAAAAGAAAGTGAAGAGGCAAGGGTATTTATGCTAATCGATGGCGAGTTTACAGATGAGCCGTGGATGTCCTCTCATTGGTAGACTTGGAGGCCTTTGCATATATTCGTGAGGGGCAACGTCATATGATGGCCGGCCTCCCAGGCTAACATGTCTTGAAATCTCTCACTGTGGGACATACGAAGAAATGGAGCAAAGCAGCAGATGGAACTCGAATCTGAGAGCTATCTGATGCTCCATTGCTCTAATGTCATGTTGTTGACTACTCAATCTAATGTATTATTCTTGTATGATCTACAAGCAGCCGGAGCCAACTCCTTTGTAGACCGAATCAGCCTTGTGTCGCGAGACTTCTTCTCTTACTCTATGTTGGCGTCGTTATTGTAGTCCCTGCTTTTGGCCTCGACTTTGCCTTTCCCCTGGTGAGTTCTAGTCTTGACCCCTGGTTCTCATCAGTTGAGTCAAGAGTACGAGGCTTCTTGCTCTTCTTAGCGGTTATGAGCCTCTTCTATAGCTTCCGTTTGCAGGCCCTGACACTCTTATGTATTTCTCTAGTGGACCAGTCATCGATCTGCTGAAGAAAGAATAACACGCCAGACAATACTGTGTAGCACAACGACTCGTATCGTATTGCGATAATGTCAAGTGATGACCTTGGGATGTGATTACGAATTGCAGTTACTGTGATTCAACCCAAAACAGACTTGCTTTCTTTCTGTCTGTGTGGCGTGTGTCCAAAATTGAGCACATCGATGAGTGACAGTAACCTGTATTGATGCTTCTAGTGGAAGTGCTCGCCGTATACTCTTCGAGCCCAAATATCGTACGTTTCTATGTCTTGAATCTGTACATCCCCTTCACTTCCCGAAGAGCAGGCTACGACAAGTTTCGAGCGAGGGGAACCCGTATCTCCGAAGACTCTCAAATGCTTCTTGAAACTGGCTCTATCGGGGAAGCCTTAATGTAGTAAACATAGCCGTGGCTTAAGTGATATTCGTACAAGAGCTCTAGATTATAGGGATCAAGGAACCGGCCGAGGCTCTATACCTATTCCATAGAAATACAAGACACCTTCGCTTTGGTTAGTCCGTTCCTCCAAGATCGCACTCGTGCAATCAAAGCAGATGACATACCGGACGATCCCCAAAAGTCCAGTTGCCTGAGAGGCTGACTTCAGAGATGTACTAAGAACATTGTCATTTGAGGCAAAATAGCACCCGTGAAGAAAGAGCATATAAACATACTATGACTCAGATGACTTTCCACTTGCCTCGACTTAATGTCACACGTCGCTGACTGTCTGCGTTGCCTTCATGCCAAATAACGATAATTGTAGGGTTCTGCGAAAATGCCCTCCGAAAGTTCTTCCATCTCATAGCTTTCCCTCAAGACCTTTCCCAATCAAGCAGATCAGTGGTAACATCAAGGAAGTCATCCCCACGGCCCATACCAAAGGTCGATAAACGGTCTAGAGTCGAGACTCTAGACACTTCGGACTCATCATAAATCTTTTCCCAGTCCCAAGGCTGGTCAAGGGTGAAATCGCACTGGATTATGGCGCTCCTCTCGTTCACGGGAGCGACTCCTCCAGGTGAGTTCCTGGTGGGAAATGGATATTCGTGGTGGCCGGATGGGGCGATCAGACTGTAGGCGATACAATCCGTCATATTAGCCGTGAGCCAGGCGATATAAGGTTTCATAGATGCAGAGAAGACCTCCGTGGCACGATTCAGATCAGGATAGCCACTGACAATAAGGGAATATGAGTCTGAAGGCAACCCTTCTTTCAAAGCCTCCAAGAGATGCATAATAAAACCGGTAAAGGTTTCCCCTATAACTCCAGGTACGATCTGATGCCATTCTGGAGCATCATCCAAAACCAGGGGGGGGGGGGCCTTCGATACAAAACATAAGGCTTCGGATTCGTTTGTCATCGCCTCTGGCAAGGATATTCCGCCAAAGGTTTATATGATGCTCAACATGGAGCTTCGGATTCTCTAGACAAAAAGGGATCATGTCTATCATATGAGACTCAGGAAAGGCAGCTGCCGGTCGATCTTCATTAAGAATTAGATTTGATATCAAAAGGCGCTGTTGTCGAGAAAGCTGCCCGAGGAATCTGATTGCTTGAGCGGCAGCTGAGAACCAATATTTTCCTTTATATTGATATTTCGGGCCATTGTAGCCGGGGAGATCAAAGCCTAAATGGTACCATGCATCCCCATTCTGCCAATACTTGGTGTTTTGCATTAGATCTACCATTTTCTTGACTTGGGACCTCGTAGGCATAGCCCATGAATCGAACCCTAGGCTGGAGAAGTCGTCAATTGAATGTGAGTCATCCCAACCCGGCAAGATTTCTTCAATAGCCTGGGAGAATTCTGTGAGGTGCTTGTTTGCAAGTTGTCGCAATAGGTAGGTCCTCGTGCGTTTCAATGCCACTGTGCTGTCATCTCCTCGTAATCTTATTGAGACGGCCCCAACTCTGGATTCAGCACCGTCTCTAAATTCCTGAGGATCAACAAAAGCGCGAGCATTTCTCACTTCGGTAGAAAGCTTAGTACGTCGGTCCCAAATCCTGATGAACTCTGCTACTTCTTCCATCACGATAGGCATGTATTGAGAATACTCAGGGCTGGGCTCCTCGTACATATCAGGACCATACCCTGTAGTAGAAAGAGATGGTAATGTGCTATTTGGTTAAGTGCGGCGGCCTGTATTCTCCAATCTGGTCTGTAAATCGTCGAGAAGGTGATTGTGTTGAGAGTGAAAGGGAAATGTCGCGTCTCAGAGGCGATGGAGCGACATGTTAACATCAGCGATATCTGAACTGCCTGACCACTGACCTGAAGCAGCTTATCACCGTCTGAGACATAGCCGCCATCGGCTTTGAAGTAGTAGTAATATATTTGGTCGCGCAGCTCCAAAGGAAGGCCCAAAAGGCTTGCCCTTTGCGCAACGGGAGAAGCCGCAGTAGACATTGTGGTGGAAAGGTCTGTGATAATCAGGGAAAACAATTACAAGGATGATCACCAAATCTTGAGAGCTTCAAGTTAAGACAGCTGAAGTTATGTTTTTGGCTTGTATTTTACTGCACCAGGAAGAAGCTGCTCAATAATTGGGCCAAGGATTCATATTGAGTTGTATCTGCTCTTCTGGCTTAGTTGTCGTTTCTCCGCCCGCGTAGTAATATCCTCGACAGTAGTATTCTTAGCAGTATTATTCTTGGTAGTAGCAATAGCAGCAGTAATATAGTTTGCTGTGGCATTGTTGGCAGTGGCAGGTTCTGCTGGAGCTGTTTTCATCAGTTTCCTCTGTAGCCGCAGATCACGTCTCCATTGTTGGGTGAGGTCTCTGTGTTCCGTACAGCTCAGTAAGTTAAAGCCGACTGTTTCGCTGCCTCAGCAAATGTGTTGATAGTTGACAGTCTATCCCGTAGCATAAGAGGCGTGGCTGGAAGAAAAGGCTTCACTAATGCGCCCTAAATGAACATTGGTGTCGGAGGAGCTCTGGGGTATAGGACACCAGAGGAACATGCTTCATATTTCTTGTTTGGAATTGCCTTTTCCGCCCACAGTTGTAATTCGGAGAATTGTACAATGGCCGCGGAGAGAATTAGCAAGGTCAATTCTTTCCAAACCTGATTATCGTATGCACTCCGAGAAGACCCGTCCATCAGAATGCCCGCAGCGCGAATGAAGATCTTTTCCTTGCGGGTTTCCGTCCCAAGATGCTCTCCGACTCCGGCAACACCACCTATCCCGCCAACGGCCTCAGCCACGCCTCCAACACCTACACCAACTCTATCGCCCTCCGCCGCTCCCGAAGCCCACAGGACGTCGAGGAGGTCATTGAGAGACAGCGTGCGTATGGTCTGGAGTGATTTCTGATGACGCGTTTATTCGAACTGGCTTCTTGCCATCGTAACCGTCTGGAGAAGAGAAAATCCCCGAGTCTTTCATAAGGCGGATTCTGCGAAGTAAATGGCTATAAAAATAGGAATTGCCAAGCCTTAGCCCCAGAAGCTATTGCGAACTATCGATTGTAATTTAATTCGTAGAGCTAAATGTAGCGCCTCTGTCTCCTGTCACTGGAAAGAGATCTTCTGCTAAGAACGTGGGTTCACTTGCTAGACAGCGATTATTGTCGGATGGCCTGCCTGCAGAGAATGTTCTTATAGTTCCAAGGCTGGAGCTCCGTAGTCTCATGACACTATCGTCTGTCATAACCTTCAATACAAAAACAGGTTCATGCTGCCATGATGTTTGTCGAGGCCCTAGAACTGCTTCGCACTTCTCATTGCGACTCTCCTCGTGATAAAGCCAGGTTGTAGCTGTGTCAGTTTATAGCTGTATCAACATCAATCGGTTGTTTAAGGCCATTTTGATCGTGCTCTGGCGCTTCTCATTTCGATCTGTAAGAAAACCCCCCAAAAGGCGCCGCGTTTCTCGGAGGGCTTCTCATCGGGTACGTTCGACGATGTAGTCGACATCGTGGTTGATTCTTCCCTCCTTCGCTTGCCTTCCACTGGCACTGGCAGTGTGTTGGGCGGCTGGATGGGCATCCCTCCTTCATCAATCAGGATTGCAACAGCCCATGGGTACCTCCCATGTCTCCAGCTCCTCCAGAGGCAGGCATTATGGCTTGGTTGAGTTGCGGGTTAGCCCTGAATATATCTGGGCTATTGTGAAGTTTGTCGTGATGGATGAGACGCTGGGCTTGGGTTTGTTTCAGAGAGACGTTTGAATCACCATCTGAATCGACGTCTACGCCCTCGTCCTCAATACATGCTTGGATGGGTCGCTTTGCAATGCCAATGATTAGAGGGAAAACAGTAACAAAACCCCGCTGCTCTGCTTCCTTTAACCAGAGCCACGTATAGCATTGTGTGCTTGAACAAGTAAGCTTGGTCTTTGCCTGGACTTGACGCCGATACCGCCGCCCCATCGTGGTGCAGATTTCTGGATGATCTCAACATCGTCTTGTCCGGTGCGACTCTTCAACTTCTTCTTCTCCTTCCCGGTTGGAAAAACAATAATATTTATGCTGTTGCCCAAAAAAGTCTTCGTGGTGAGGCTGGCTGATATGACGTGAGCCAACTCCTCCTATGTAAGTCTAGACTGCAATCATTTTTGCTACTGAGGTAGATGTAATGTCTGGGTACTTCAAGCTTTGTGGTTCAGATCCCGATGAGCTTGTTGAGGGCGGTATTTAGAACCTTGGAAATAGTTTGGCGTTTCCTGCGAAGTTAGAATGAAACCCCAAGATGAACATCGTGGTCATCTCGCATCCTTTTGATGTCAAGTAAGCCTTACTCAGGATGGCGATTGTGTCCGTGGAAATTGCATGTAAGCTGGTGTGTTTGGTGACGTGTGTGGTGTCTGAAGACGTCGTTGACGTGCTCCCAGAAAACGTGGTTCCTGTATCTTGCGCTTATCGGGCATAACTGGCAGAATTCGCGAAATGCTTCCTGTATTCAGGATCGGCAGTATCTGATGCTGGTTGGCTTGTGTTGTCCACAATGGTAGAACAACAGGCGATGGTGCAGCCTGCCATTCAATGCGGCACGGCTGTACCTGTCCACTTGATACGAACCACCAGGACTTCGTCGATATTAATAAAGGCCCCAATACAGTTTCATCATCTGAGAATGATTTTCTGGTGTGAGGGTTTTCCGAGGAGGGAAACGGAGCAGTTGCGTGGAGGTTTTTAGCGAATAGGCTGTGACGATCCATTGTTGACTGTACAGCCTCAGCGCTGGGTCGTGGATGACGAAGCTTTTCGCGCAGAGAAGCTTGGCTTGGAGGTCGTCACAGAGACGAAGTCAGAAGGAGACGGTTGCGGTAATTCTAGAGATATCCATTGATAGAGACGCCGGCGATAGACTAGATTATCAGATTAGTCTCAAGCATACGTCTCTGTATCTGAACCCTCCTCGCCCTCTCCAATCAATTTCTTCAGCTCAGTGATTTCCTTGAGCTTTTGTGCTTCTTTCTTGCCGCAAGCTTCCTCTTCTTTTGATCACTCGTCTCCTCCTTCTCCTTCACTGCCCGCTTTCTGATCACCTGCTGACGCCTCTTATACTTCGCGATGGCATCGTGCCGGGATGGAGAGTTGACCTTGCCATTGTGATGTTTACAGTAACCGAGGGCTGGCTCAGCAGATCTCCATGTGTGATCTTAGGACTCGTGAAAGCGAAGGCTTCCCAGGGTTCGATGCTGCCTTTCTGACTGCCTGGATTTAAAGTGAATAGATGATGTACCAATTCTAAATCCATTCTGGCTAGGGAGGGAAGGATGGCTGTCGGCTTCCATGTGGCTCGAGAAATATTGACCATGTCTGTCGCGGCTGGTCTGGCATCTGGATTGGGCATTAGCCTGCAGAAACAGGATCCAACCCCGCATATCAACAGTGAATTTCAGCTGGAGAAGAGCCTCCAGTCTTCCACGAGACACTGAGCCGTCTCTCTGTTTCTCACCACGTTGGCAGATGACAATTCTGTGAGTCTCGTGCCAGGAGTAAACATGCCACGAAATGTTCGAGCTTGCGGCAGACCTCGTCGTGATCTGGCTTGGAGACGGCAATCTCAATGTTGGGTCGTGGCGAGCCTCCTCCAATGAAGTACCAAGATGTCTGCTAGATCTCAGAATTGAGAAATGATGTCTAGGGACTCTGACTGAAATGCTTCACTGATACCAATGCACTCTTCCTTCTATTCTGGACGACATTATATGTATTTCTAGGTGTATCATCCTGTTCAATACACTTGATAAGCGGGTTGATATCGTTTTCAATGCCGAGGCCGAGGCAGACTAGCCAAGGTTATATGGCAAACAGGAGAGCGAACGCATAGGCCAGCAACCCTGGAGAAATACCCGAGTACTAGCTACAGCCGAAGAGAGTAGTATTTATATGTGTTCGTGATGTAACCGCTGCCACAGGGAGATGATATCTTCATGAATCTCATAAGCAATTGAAACAGGGAACTCTCGCTGGGAGTCGGGAACGGTGGATCTGTTGCAAAACGGCCTTCCTTCGTCGATTAAGCTTGTATTAGACTCATCGAAGCCCAGCATATTGGCACTCGAACTTGGTGGGTCTCAAAGTTCAACACCGAGAGCAAGGTCGGATTCTTTGCTTTGAAGTAGCTAAAGCCTATATGATATTGGCTGTTGCAGGATCGTGTCCCCCACACATCCAGTTCCAGTTTAAATCAACCGAACGCGCTCGATATGAAAAGAATACATGGTGGGAGCGCTCATTGTTTGAGAATGCGCGTTTGGGTAACACATAGATGTGTGAAGAGCCGCAAGCTTGTCGATGTATGGTGATGGAAATAGTTGTATCGAAGATGGTATAGTCTGTTGCTGAATGAGGAGTTCCACAGCTTGAAACAGCTGAGTTGGGGTTATTGAGGAATGGTTTGTAAGGAACGGGTGCCCACTGCATCACATCGACCGTTTTCTTTTCATAAGACTGTTCAAAGTTATGAACTGCCAGTGAATCCCTTGAGCTAAGGATACAAATCACACCAGACATGGCCACCCGGTGATCTGTAGCTCCTTAAACAACGATCGGAATTTGGTGGTCATCGGTTGCACAACTCTGCTGCTTCTTCCATCGTACAAAGAATAAATGCTTGGTTTGTAGGGTTGGGTTGGGTTGGACACTTTGATGACCTCAACCCGAATTTAGGACAGGGTTTCCTCCTTGAAGGGCGCGTATTCATAATGTATTTTGAAGAGCGTGACAAGACTAACCGGCATGCTGGTCCACTGAAATATCTTCCAGAACGCTGCTTACCCGGTCCTGGGCCATTTCCAAAGAGCTCTGTTCGACCAGGGATAGCTCATCTGCAACGAGTTTTGATATATTGGCGCGTGGGGGGTAATGCTACCATTTTGACAGACAGTATCACTTACGGGCTAGATAGGGATTTGTTGATGACACTGAGACTTGACTGACAACACACCGGCTGCTGCTGGAATATATTTGTTGTCTTCCTCGTGTTTAGTCGTCAGCTCATTTTCCATTTTTAGGTCGCTCTCATCTCGTTTATCGTTTGCATTATCTTCATCTTTATAACCTGTGCTTTTCGAACGTCATATTTAGTTGTTCGTCTCGCTTTAGTGATTCATACTCCTCCTCGGAGAGATGATAAGGGCCATGCGATTTTAGATCCCCGTATCCATGCCTGTCCCGGGAGAGTAGTGATTGATATGCCGTCTCTCGTTGACTGTCGCGTGCCAAGGCCTCGTGGGGAGATTCTTGGACTATATCGGCCATGAGCAAGGACCTGGCAATAAGAGTCACACCAGAGGTCGTACTCATCCTCATCGTCGTGCATGCGCCCGGGGAAGGGTTATTCGAAGCGCAATGGTCTTGTTGCCTGGGCACCAGAACATGAACGTGGTGGTGATGGGGTGGTTGTAATTGTAGGAAGCTGCAAAGGTCCGGTTATGAAGATTGACCGGCATGCGCCGTCACCTGATGTCCTTGAGCTTTTCTAGCTGTCCCCATTACAAACTCCAATGAGATTTCATCCCGGAGCATATGGGACAGCAACGTTTCATAGATCTGGAGCGAAAATTACTCTAGTACTGTAGGGATAATCGTCTCGTTTCGTCTGCTGGCCTTGGTCGGAAATCAACGAATGATGGCGAGGTTCCGGTCAAAAGACTCTCCACGGAACAGGTAGACAACACCGCTGTAGAAAGTTCGTTGGTACACTGAGTCCCACCTAGTCATGTTAAGCCATGATATGGTACCGTGGACTCATAGACGTTGCAGGTGCCTTGCCCTTTCCGGAGGAGGCCTTATGCTAGGAAGGCTCGCGCTCCTCGCAACGGGGCTCTGGGCTATCCAAAAGTCCCGGGACCCGTGGAGTATCTTGGAGTTTCCAATGGGAGTTTTCGAGTGGTATCAGCAAGGGCTGGACACCGTCCCTTGTCAAGCAAATATATGCATATTGCACACTGACTGTGTGACAGAACAACATGGTTCTGTTGTAAATGTTGATGTCGGAAACGCAAAATGATCAATTTCTCGTCTTGGTTGCCGCGTAGGGCTTTCTGCACGGTTTGGAAGTTCAGGTCCTGCTGCTTGAGAATACTCCTAATTTTAGGGAGAAACCACCTCGCCGTCGTTTCGTTGGTCAACTCGAGATCTTTGACCTATGCTTTCGTATGATGGAGGATCTCATAACGGCCACAATTTGGCGGTATCGTCCTTACGGTGAATCCATACTTTGATGTCCTGCAGCCTTTTCTCTTGCTGCTCTCTCTTCTGCACCTGATTTGCTGAGCTAAGACCATTAAGCGATACCTCGACGCTTGTCGTCGCTTGGCTCATATTCGCTCAATTCGTGTTCGATCGATTTGGAAGAGCTTCTGTCGTCCCTATCACTCCCCAAGCCTGGGCCCGCTTCATTCGAAGCACTCAAAGTCTGTCGATGATATTTGCTTCTGAATTCATCACTGACATACTGCCAAAAAACAATGCTGTCACCAAGGATGCAAACCTTCTTCACCGCTGGGATAACGCAACGAAGGATTTCTTTGCTGCCATCATATAATTTCCAGTTTATAGAGCTTGGTACAAGCAAAGTGAAGGGAGCATTGAGCATGGTATGCAATAGCTGTCGTTGTTGGTTGGACTGTGTCTTGTCTGATGGGAGCAAAAGTATCGGCACCAAGTTGCGGAGATGTCACTACTGGTGCGGCAGCCAGCAAGCATTGAAGTTGATCTGCCAGGGCGTTGGAGAACTGGACATGAACGAACGGATGACTGTAGTCTCTCTCGCCCGGCCAGGCTCACTGATTGAGAGGACTGAAGTAGTAGTCTGTTATAAGTTCTGGAGATTCTTTAATGGGACATTGATACCGATGGAGGATATGACCCAGAGTCACTTGGCTCCTTGTGCTGCCAAGTCAATACTAGAGGTCGAGCAGCAAAGACCTCAAGAGGACCTGTGGTGTCGCGCTTATCTGGGCATCAGCTTAATGCAATACGTCAACAGCTTTGTCATCCACCAGTTAAAGCCCCTGCAGCTCGACTGTGTTCGATCGGAGGCTGGCACTCTGTAGTACGAAATCGCGCTCATGTCCTTCTTTCCCGTCACATTTGTGTCCTTCTTGATGGAGACATTGCTGTACATGCTCTCAGCAATACCTGAATCTCTTTGTTCTCATCCATATTGGCCTAGGCCGGGCATTTTCTTGATGCGTTGGCTTGAGCTTTGAACTCCTCGAGTGCAAAGAGTTCCTACCGTGAAAGCACGCTTGATGAAGTTCTCTCAGCAGGTTTCATCATGGCGAGAGGACATCGCTGTCCTTTACTCGCCTTCAGACTGCTTCCACTGACTTTGAACCACTCCAACCACTATCAGGAGGTCAACGCATCGTCTAGAAACGGGACATCAAGAACGTTAAGCTCATTTGTATTACAAACAAGCTGTTTGTCTCGATGCTTCTCGAACTAACGAAGGTGACTCGCCATGAGGGGCAATGGGTACTCCAGGTCTCGGCACTGGTGCTTCATAGGCTTGGTGGAGGTCCGAAAGGCGGCTGTGGACCATCATGCTCGCCGAGTCGGCACTGGAGTGCATGGTTCGTATTCCTGTCGTCCGGTTGATCTAGGGTTATCTCGAAGAATGATATGACGTGGCCCTTGCGATTGACGGTATCACTATGGTGCATTGAGAGATGATGGGTAAAGGGTCAAAGTTCTGTCCGGGTGGAAAGGCCTTCTTTTATAATAAGCCAGAAGTGCTTGGGTGATGGTAATGACAGTCTCCGAGTCAAGCTCGTCGGCGCTAGCACTCTCGGCCGAGGGTGTCTGTGTCTATGTAGAAGGCGTTCTTTTATGGTAATACAGGTACTTGGGTGATAAACTCAGCCACGTCTTGAAACCCAATGCTGGTTCTTCATTGTCGTCTGGAGTCTATCCCGAGATTCTCTAATGTCCAGTAGGTGTACACAAGATCCGGGATATCGATGCTACTAACTACTAGCCAGGCATCGTCCACTCATCCCTTCAAGGCATTCCATGCGAGTGCGTTGAGAACCGATAGTGTAGTCAGCAGGTTCTGTCCCGAAACCTGAAGAGAGTTTATATCGATGCTAGACGCAGCTTTGAACTCAATTTAATTGTTGCTGGTGAGTTCGAGTGGATATTTCCTCACGAGGATCTTGTAAACTTGGCTGATTCAAAGTGTCATGCATAGGAAGACAGTTCCATGGCGCTGAGTGGGACACGTACATCCAACAAGCTGACAGGACATCTGAAACGTTAACCTCATTTGCAGTCTTAGACTACAAACAAGCTGTTCGTTCAGATGCCTTTCAGACAGCTGGTAGATCATGTCATGTGAAGCCGCCACTCAAGGTCGATAACGGCCAGTGTCATCCAGAACGTTCAACTCGAGGTAACAGGGGGCCACTCGGCCAAACTCATCTGTGATCAGGGTCGGGTCGCTGTGCTTGCGAAAGACGTAGTGTATCGTCCCTGGGTCCATATACACGGTCTGTCCAGGATGGAGGACCAGGTAGCGTGCCTGTCGCTTGAAGGACATTGGACCTTGTTCCCATTCCATCCACGATGACCTTGAAATCCTCATCAGTAAGATTCACTTCTATCCGGCCTGGAGACTACTCACCGCCACGTGGCCCACTGTCAGTTCCTTGACCACAGTCATTTCCGAGTCTATCAAGTTCACAGCCTTGTCAACAGTTGGGTCGAAGACCCCATTGATGTGACCTCTATCTTTGAGAGACTGGCGACCAAGGGAATACGTACCCATACCAGACCAGATGAGCAAGACTGTGCTCGCCCAGCTGACGGACTTGATGGTATGCGTTCTCAAGCTGCCGGCGCGCGTGATCTGTTGCCGCAATCTTGACACTCATGCTGTACCTTCTCCTTGTATTTGGCGAAGTGGTCAGAGTGATCATTTCGTCCAGGGTTGGTACGGTTGAGACACCGCCGTCAGATTGGCCTTCTATCCGAGCCTCCCTGTAGTAGCTCTCCTCAAGAACGAAGTCTCTGGGTTCGTTGGGGTCATAGCTTTTGCTCATGTTGCCCCTACTCCCGACATTCTTTGCTATGCAGTTATCGCACTGGCCGCATTTAATATGAAGCACATACCAATGCGACACCACAAATAGTGCAAAGAATGCAGAGGGTGCTACACTGATCAATCTGAGGTTCTTCAGCCCCAGAAGATGATCTGTCCCAGCGTAGACCAAGGTCAACGGACAAGCTGATCTTCAAGAAGACTCGGAAAGACATGGGCCGCCCCCTCACGGCCCGAATATAACACAAAAGCAGCACGGCCAGGGGGAGCCGCACTATGATAGTTGAAGAGAAGAGAGAAAGGAAAGGAAGGATGGGAGGAATAGCCGGCATGTATACTCAATTTTCGGGATCGGAATAACATTTCATTCTAGGTCCATGGAATCCTAAAGACATGGCGGTGGTCGGGTAGTGATTAATCTGTGGCATAGTAATTACGGAAGACGACATTGTCTTCGTCACAACGGGAAGGGTGCCTCGATGCATACACGTACGGGTCAATGTGTACTGTTCAGAAGAAATTTCTCATTTGTATCCTTCGGCGTGTGAAGTGTAGCTAATATGATGTGCACGATCCGCATCTTGAGCTCAGGCACGGCTTCGTGCATGACAACTTACATTTGCTGATGTTCTGGGCACATCACTGTGTTGACACTTCAATAATTGTGACTTAGACGCCTCTATTGCCCAATCTTAAGTCCTGTCCTATCTCGAGCCAAGTTTTACTGTGGCTCAAGAGTCATTTGCTCTTTTCGAAGAGAGTGTATGTAATTCCCGCCGAGTCTTCTCGAGTCATTTGACATCACGATAGTGTTAATACACTCCAACAAGAAGGCCTCAGATCTGAATAGAAGATGACCCACCACTTTTATCAATTCCTCGTAGTCCAAGTATAAGAGCCTCTTCCTCAATGTGCCTGTCCATTCGCCGGATGTCTCCATGCCACAGATATCCTACCTCAACTCACTCGACAGCCTGATCAGGCATCACAAGATCACCAGAGATCCAGATCTAGATCCAGCCATCATTTTTGCAATGTCGCAATCCTCTAGGCCCTCATCTCCTCATCTCACGCGGCAGTTTCACAACGCTTTCCGTTAATGCCGCGTCATCTTCCACAATGACACGCTCTCCCGCCCTCCTCTCTGGGAAGCAAAACGAAGGACACCAGAGTAGAAGTCAGATCTTCATATAGTTAGCGGTAAGTTGCAGTCCTGATACCACAGCCCCCTCATCAATGCATCTCTCCGTCCACCGGATGCCTCCGCGGCACCGATACCCAGCTTCATCCGACCAAACAACTTTCTTGGGCATACCTACATCATCGAGATTCTAGACTCGGCATGCCACTTCTATACTTCTGTGATACTCCAAGTCTGTTTCCCCTCGATTCATGTACCAGACTCAAAATAGATCCCATCAACGCTGTTTCACTCGGAGATATCTTCCCCAGGGAGGTTCTCTCCCGTCAAGGTCTCAAGAAGCAAACGCGATCCCGCCTCAACTGCATTTTGTTCACGAATATCTATCCCCGATGCATACATTCGTTTGGACCGAGTACCCGCATCTGTTGCTGAGGTGGATTCATGGGGTATTGTTCGGATACTGGCCGCCGTGACGGGGACAATAGCTCTCACCGAGGCGGCATTGCAGCTCAGGGCGTTTGACATATGACTCAACATGCGGCCTGACGTATCAGATTTCGCCCGTTTAAGCTGGTGGCGATACCACAAACGGTCAATTTTTACCGTTAATCAATTCACGGCACGGAAATGTTGTCAGCTTGTGCCCCTACATGTAAGTCGCCACTGTGAGTCTGTGGATTTCACATGTCTCAACTTAGCCAAGAGGCTGTCAGAGGCGGCGGGCAATGTGTACATACTGATTGGATCGACAATGCCACCAATAGTTTTGCATTGGTGGATCATTTCATGGCTATCTCTTTGAGTGGCACAA
>JABEEM010005310.1:0-14763 GCA_013363185.1 Fusarium secorum | reverse complement strand
GCGTGTCCCTATGGGGCCCCCCCCTCAAAACTCCACCTTGGTATTTCGATACCATGACTCCATAACCATGTACGTGAGAAAGATAACACCAATGAAACTGCTTCCAGCTTCAAGATTGAATCTCCGCCAACAACAGCTTCAAATCGAAGAACTCCTCCTCATCCTCCGATGATAAACCTTCTGAAGACGGCAAAGGCAACTCCAGAGATGGGCTCGAGTACACTGGACTCAAGTCAAGTTCTGAAGCAAGCGTCTTATCCAGACAGATAGTCGTCCACCATAGCCGAATCATGTGCTCTTTGGTAATATATGGGCTTTTACTGTCTTGCCGCTCCGAAATCCTGGGTTGGTATGTTTCTGGTCTATCAAGTTGGAGTAGCCTTGCTAGTGCTATGCTCTGGCTGATGTAAACGAAAGCTGCCTTCGGGCGATTTGTAAAGTGGCAATAATAAGCCTACGCAACTGTCAGCTACTTATAATGGTTCCTCTGGAACAGAGACTTACCATGAGATTTGATGTCTCGAGGTCCTCCAACGTCAGAGTCTCTGAGATGATTAATAAAGACACGGCTTGTCCAAAAAGATCCAAAGGAGCTGAAGATCGATCGAAATTCCATAGGTCATTTGTCTCTTCAGACTCTTGCTTTGGCTCTTTCTCCAGAGCTTGACCCAGAGCCAAAACAAGAGACAGTTGGCAGAACCAATTTCTGTCGTCGGCGTGACTTGTAGGCTGGGAATATGTCTGCCGTATCCGATCTCTGAATCGTTGACGGAGAAACCAGTGATATTCACTGTTTTCTCCGTCAAAGATGCGTAAAAGGTGCATAGCTTGCTTTTCTGATGGAAGCTTTACTAACATCTGAGACCCTGAAAAGAAAGACCCGAGTCAGTCTATTTTCTGTTTTGGGGGTGTTTTGATGTGTTCCACTCACCTCCATCCTTGGATTTCAGAAGAAACGGAACAAATTCACCTGATTCACCTACTTGCAGTTGCTGACATGATTCTGTCTGTACATATGGGTGTAGTAAGGCAGAAATGTCTGTCAACTTCTGTATAAAGACTTCTGCTGGGCATAAATCTTTCAAGTAGCTCGTTTCGCTTGTAGGAGGGAAGCAGCCTGTATCGAAGAGCGCAGTTGAATCGTCCGTTCCACTTAAGAAGCTGAACTGACTATTGATACTGGCTTTTTCTTCGATATCACGAAGATAACTCTCTGGCACAGTGATGAATTTGTCTTTCTTTGGATACACGCATTCTCTATTTCGTTGAATGCACCGATGACATGGAATATCTACACACGATCAACAATGGCTTTTGAGTGCATAAATATAGAATACGCACCTCCACTGCATTTTAACTTTTTAGAATGGCATACCGTGCAGGCCACGAGCTTGCGACCCTGAAATTTGCCCATGTTTAGTGCGGTGTGATGAGTACCGAGATGCCGGATAATGACGAGTCACATATGTGATACTCCACTACGAAACCTTGAAGTTTCACGGCAGAGCCACCAAAAAGGTACTTAATTAATAAATAAATCGGGTTTTACTAAAAAGAATAAAAAGCAAAACTGAGACTATTTGAGGCTTTATACGAAAAACAGCTCAATGGCTGATGAATGGCCAATGGGGCAAGATTAGTACCCTATAGGTACTCAACTACTCCGTATTGTAGCGGCCAACTCTGACGCCGCAGTGATACCGACGGGCGGGCATTCACGGCATTGTCCGTCTAACACGGGTAATAAACTTCCAGTCCCTTCAATCAGTGAGGAAATTAATAGCTCACTACATCGCCACGGAGAAGCTGAAGTGAGAAAACAGAGCCGCCAGAGAAAACAACGCTAAATCTCAAGACAGTTCAAACTCTAGCGTTCCCATGTAGATCCATACGAGCGGATCTCTCTCCAACTAACTAAGTAGCTAGTGCATTGTCATGTGATGATTTCTACTCCCTGTCTAGGCTAACTAGGCCTACATTGGCGGATCTATTCTGGTGAAAGATTTCCAGTCGTGAGATGTGAGTAAACTAAAATATCTACTACATCTACACCCCCCTAGAGACGACTACGGCTCCACGTCCAAGGCAGCTTTCCATCTGCTGGAGCGTTTCTCCCCTTCCAGCCCGTCAACTCGTTCAAGTCCCTGCGGGGAAAAGGATGAGGATCTTGGAAATCATCGGGCTTCTTTCCGAATTTCCAGCTCCAGAGATTCTTGAGGCCTGAATCAAGGGAATCCTCGAGAAGGTCGACTACGTACTTCCCAACGATTGGGAGAAACTTGAAGCCGTGGTTTGAACCGGCTGTTGCTATGTAGAGATTATTTGTGTCGGGATAAGGGCAGATGCGGAAGTTGAGGTCTGAGGCCATGCCGTCCCTGGGGAAGTGATTAGGTATACGTGGTTTGATAAGGGGGATTACTTACCAGCATTGACGGGTGTGGACAAAGGGTCGATCTGCCAGTTCAGGGATCATTTCTCGAACAAACTTTCGAATCTCGACTTCAAGTTCCTTAGGGCATCCATCGAAAGGATAGTCACCCACTGAATGCAAAACTGAAGCGCCAGAGTGCACATGGTTGAAATAGTTGGTCACAAGCCGAACACTGCATAGCTTAATGAGGCCATTCTCATCAGGAGGAAAGATGATACCTATCCACTGTCAGCACTCCAATCATCACCAGTTCCAGTGTCCACATACCCTGCTCAAAGTCATCAATGATGGGAATGTCCTTGTACTTTTCAATCTCATGTGGCTCCAGCTTCATCACACAGATTACCGAAGTCTCCGCTCTGACATCAGTTCTCGCTCCCTCGACAAGAGCCGGGAGACCTGCTCCAGCTGCAACAATGACCTTATCGGCGCGATGAATCTCCCCGTTAGCGGCGACGGCACCCTTGCAGGTACCGTCCTTGTATATGAGCTCCTTGATATGACCAGCATGGCCGGTGATGTACTTTGCGCCATTCTTCTCTGCAGCTTTGGCCATGCGGAGAAGGGCTTGGCCTGAGGGGACCTGGAGCAAGTCAGTGTTGAGAATTGATAGATATGGAGTGTCGATATTACCCAACCAGCCTGAGGGCTGTACAGATTAGTCCAGCCCGGAAACTCCCCAGTCAACGCAGGCCACTTCTCTCTAATCCTTTCGACATCCAGATACTCCACTCCCTGCCTCCCCTTCTTCTCGGCCAAAACCTTTGCGTTCTCCAACCACTGATTCGTCTCCTCATGACCCCCCATGATCCATCCCGACTCGCGATACAGACCCTTGAAGAGAGAGTCTGGATCTTTCCACACGGCCAGGGTCTCGAGACCGAGCTGCGCGTAGTACGGGTTGGGATAGTCTGCACGGATAACCTTGTTCAGGTCAGTGCCAGCTGAGTCGCGAGAGGGGGCCTCGAAACGATCGACCACTGTGACGTTGGTGTAGCCGCGTTGGATGAGATGGTATGCAGTTGAGGTTCCAAAGACACCTCCGCCGATGATGAGAACAGATGGTTTACTACTCATGGTGAGGCAAATTGGAGAATAGATGATGTGATTCTAGTTGATGTCTTTTTAGTTGTGTTCGTTCTACGAGACGAAGCTGAATATTTATAGCCTTGAGCTGCGAGGCTGCGATGATTTGCTCGACGTTTAGTGAGTTTCCATGATTCCCTATCAATTCCGTATGATAGCCTAAGTAAGAAAAAAATCGTCTCTGGTCTTGTTTTCTCATTCCTCCGCACTCCCCCGCAAACAATAAAGTTTGCGGTATCTCCAAACGCCCCCCCCCCCCCCGCCAAGGTACACTCTCAGCCTTAGTGTACAGCCGATAATTAGGTCATCGGACCTCCGAGCGCTAGACACCGAGGCCCAGAATGATCATCCCTTTGACGTCGGGTGTTGCTTGAAAAGAAGAACCCCACCGACATGGATGTCCGGCACAGGCTGCATTAGTGGCCGAACCAACACCAACTTACACGCATGAGTTTAATTTGCAAGGAGTGGAGGGCTACGATGATAGAGTGTCTTCGGTAATTTTGTGTATGATTCGCAAGGAATACGTTATAAGTTTCTTGGTCTTGACCAGGGGGAGGTTTGGGGCCAAGATGATGCGGTAAATGGTTGGCGTTTGTCTCGGTTGTTGAGATTGAGTAGATATGATCTCTTTTCCGGGGAGAAGAGAGTGGGAGGGATGGTCTATGATTGGCTGATTGTCATGATATTTCCTCTGTTGCGCGATATCAGATGAAAAGATATCACATTCAGTCAGATCTTGTGGCGAATTTGAGATGCAGGGTCTTTTCTTGCAGCCAATAGCTTTCGCTATTGGGAAGTGTTTGTTCAAAAGACATCAGGGTTCGCAGAGAATAAAGAGATGTTGCTGAGAAAACATATGCTTAGGCTTAAGTCGTTGGACAACTGCGACTGTGACCGTGACTGTGTAACTACGAGCACAAGATGGTATGCTCACAAACAGTCTAAGATGACCTAATGTAAGCACAGCTTGGCAAACCGATATCTAACCGCCCAAGCCGTCAGAACCGGGACTAAGTACCCGCTGTCAGTTGTTGTCTCTTCAGCCTCCTCTCCCAAAAAGTGACCTGTCCTATTCCCAACAGCCGCGTTCCAGACCCCCTCCCAAACACAACGTGGCAACCGGGAGTCACCAGGTACAAGATGACGTAGCAAAAACCGCGGATTATCGTAGCATGCGTCAGAAAATCTGATCCGACTTTTTGGTTTTGCAAGGGTGGCCCGCCCTTACATCTCACCGGGGTGGAAACACGGTCTGTATGACCCTGATGACCCAAAGCCCAGAGGCTTTTATGTGCCGAAATCGTGTAGGTGTTTGCTGATCATAAAGCAAGATTGACGTTTTGTATGCTGGACAGGGTTGTATTTGGCAGAGAACCCTTGCTTGGGGAGGATGGAATGACTCTTGAAACTTGGCGGGAAGTATGCTGACGGTTTGAGACATGATTCGTGAAATCACATTTTATAGGTGATATCATGTTTTCCATTCGGTGACAAGTGATGGAAGTGAGCCATTGAAGTGATTGAGATAACTAACTATTGTGATGCCTACTGATAGCGGTCGCAAAGGACAAAACAGGGAGACAACGCCCCTGAAAGTCAAGCACTGACTGACAACCATGCCCTACAGGCTATGTACCTACCTACACCACAAACATTCTGAAACCGTACCTCAAAAGCAACTGACATTCGGGATCTGCACGACATGCAATTAATTTGCTTCTCCCGAGAAGAATTCATCAGAAATCAACCTTCCATAACGATTCCATTTCTTCTCGTATTGCCCTCCCTGTCGTGTCGTGTCACTGTTATCTCTTTACTTTTTCCTCCTGCGCTGTACTGGGTAGGTGTGGATGCACCGGGACCTATCGGCGTATTTTTTCCCCCTCTCTCAATGGATACCGAACCATTGTTTCGGGTGCATTAGCGCCAATGTCTCTCTCTCTCTCTCTTTTTTTATCCCGCCCTCTCTCCCTCTGTTCACCGCATATTTTAATTTGCTTTCCTTTGTGTAACCCCAAACTTGACTTGACTTTCCCGTAGCCCGGATGCCTTTGCCGGTAAAACATATCGTCAGATCATCTTTTTTTTTCTCTGGCCCTTCTTTTTGTTTCGGACTTGGCCGATGCGGGAAGAGACAAGATGGGCGGAGTTTCACTGCGTATTGTTTCTACTCTTCTCTCTTTCGGTCGACCAGCTTGGCGATAACTAAGGTATCTACAGATCCCTTACATACAGACTAGGCCGGCCGATCGCTCTATCGCGGGGAAGAGGGGCCAAGCTCCGAATACTCGGGATTAAACAATCGGTCACTGATGTCATTGTTAATAATTAATGCCAGATTAAAACATGCCAGTTTTTTCTTTACCCTCTCTCTCACTTTCCACTTTCTCTTTGCGATGTCTCAGACGAGTCAAAATGCCAGTTTCAAGTCCCGGCTTATTTCCTTTTTCCACCAAGGGTGCAGGTGGGTTAGTTAGGTTAGACCTGGGCTGGCCTGTTTCTCATGGATCTTTCACGGTTCACACCCCCGGAACCACTGCCGATCCCGCCATTGACGGGAGAGAAGAGAAAAGAGACAACACCATGCATCGTTAACATGATCCCCCCCAAAAGTGCTTCTAGAAGAACTAGACTAGCACTCCCTCTAAATAAGTAAACTTTAGTGGACTCTATTCTCTATTCTGATTCTAAACTCCATAGATAGCACTAAATTAAACAAGAGTCTGTTGTAGTGTTGGCCTTGTTGTCTCTTCTCTCGCATCATCTCATCATTTAGTCTACTTGCTTCTTTTGTGCTGCGCCGTATTTTCCCCTTTTGTGTGGCTCCACCCGCTCAAACGCACCCACGCCCACGCAGTCAGCCCAGCACAAAGGCTGGCTCTGCTCACTCTCTTTTTTTTTGGGGGGGGCGTTTCGCCCTTTTGCAAATTCACATTCCATTCCAGAGACATTTTCAGCTCAGATCATATCATATCTTCCTTTCCCCTGTCCCCGTCTATGTATATTTCCGCTTGTGTCCGTGTCTTATACTCGAGGCGCGCGTAAAACACTCTCACTTTGCACTTTCATCACACCTGTCACTGTATCTTTTATATCTCACACGACCACTTCGTACAATTGTTTGATCGTTACTACTCCAATGAATACCCCAAACAGAGCTGCCGTTGTACATCCTCAATACGACGCCCAGTCTACCCAGCAATTACTCGCTCTTGTTCAACATCTTCAGGTTACATCGAGGACTATGGCCAAGCAAACACCCGCGTCCGACCAGAAGAATAGTACCATCGTCGCCGATATTGGCGATTATCTCATCCAAGCTGCGCAGGCATGGGCACAGATGACAGATGCTCTGGTGGAAAGCCGACAGGTTCAGCAAGCAGTGGTTGATGCGCATGAACAAGCCATGGTCAACAATCATCTTTCCGATCTATCTACTGTCGTCTCTATGGATGTTGATCTTACGAAGCTCACGTATGTCAGCACGGTTGAAGTCTATGACGTGACTGACAAATCAATAGCAAAATCCGCGATTTAACAGCGCAATTCTCAAGAGATGTGCATCAAGTTTGGCAGAATGATGCGCCGTCTCCGGGGAAATCGCCATGACATATCAATTTTCAAATAGAGTTTCTTGGGATGGGTGCACTGGGTTGTTTCATAGGCGTTTCTGGAATGATATCCGCATCTTGGTTGGAAGATTGCTGCGTTATTTCATTCATCTCTTGCTCACTAAAATCGCATATTCTGTTTCCTCTCCTCCAAGACTACCGCCTTGCTGTATCCCTCCTGACCTGACCTCTGCTGCTGTGATGTCTGGTAATGAAGTGGCTTGGCTTCCATATCTGGATACATTCGTTATCTCGACATGGACAATGCTCAACCAAAGGACGCATGAAAATTTGCTCTGTGGATCAAGTGGCTTGAATCTATCCATAATATATGAAACTGCCAACGTATTCATAGACCTCTTTCAACCAACAAATTTGTGGCATGATTTTCTGTCGGTGAGCCTCCTGACTCAAAGCCTGGAAGAGAGGCATATCATGACTCATGACCTTGTGAGATGAGGCGTATGTAGGCGTGTGTAAGTATGTTTTCATTCTTCCGTCATTCCGCAAGTTCTGCATGACAAAGAAACAAAAGATGATATCTCCGCTCAGCTCAGCTCAGCCTTATCACTCCATTTCGGCATGTCACATTTACTCCGTATTTATGTTTGTATTACCCAACTTTCGGCATTTGGATTGGAAGGGGGCCTGAAATACACTTTGAGGCCACCACCCATGGATACCCGCTGCAGGGTCTTGCAGCCTCTAATGCATAATGCACAAACCTGGCATTGGCACTGGCACTGGCGCTGGCACTTCAGCTTTTGCTACCTTGTGCCCTGATCGAGTCTGATAACCCGGTCCTTGCTCAGATTAATTCCCGCATAAAAATCTACAACATGAACCATGGAAAATGTTTCTTGGGGGTTTGAAAACGCACGCGACATTTTCAACCACCGATTTATCACTGCATTCGCCTATCAGCTGGGTTGCCCGACCAACTTGGCCGTTGCTCATGGCTTGGGTCATTTTGTGTCCTTCATATAGTAGCAGGTCTGAAAGACGTTACTAATTTCAGATCAACTCAAGGTAGCATTACAAATTATCATTGGTAGAAGGCTGCCTTGTAGCTCATTCACCGTACAGATATTTGCATAGCACGATATTGAAAACAATGGTGAGACTCAATACCATATAGGATATTGACAGGTAGTTTTGGTTCAGTTTATATATTCAAAAGAGAATCCATGGCATAAGAGCAAATAAGCAAATTCCCTTTCATGTCAAGTAGGTTCCATCACCACGGCATTGGCCATCCATCCTCTACCAAGCCAATGCCGAATTTCGAAACCAAAACCGAATCCTTTCCAACTCCTGCCTTACTCCGAGGCCTTGTCCTTGTCCTTGCCTTTATCCTCGTCCTTGTTCTCTGTAGGACCAACTCCGCCAGAGCTGGCCTCAGTGGTACCATCTTTAACCTCACTGGCCTCGATATCAGACTTGCGAGTACCAGCTTCCGCCAGGTCGACATTAACAAAGTTAGGTTCAAGCTCAGGCTCTGTAGCAACAGACTTGGTTGCAGTAGGCTCATCTGTGATTGGCTCAACGACAACAGGTTTGGGAGTGCCAGGCGCATCAGCAAGAGGCTTTTCGGTAACGACGGAGTCGACAGCAGTAGTCTCAGCTATGACAGATGGACCAGCAATGGGTTCATCTGGAATAGTCTTGGTGGTAGTAGACTCCGCAGTACTAGGCCTCATAGTATCGGGTTTAGCAGTACTAGGCATGGTAGTAGCAGGCGAAGAAGTGGCAGGCGAAGATAGACGAGGCGTAGGAGGGCACGGGATAAGAGATCTGGATTTTTGCAGGTCAAAACCAAACTCATCTCGTCCATGCACTTCATCCAACTCGTCAGCGACCTCAAATTCATCAGGATGAATGAGGTTCATAGGGCCGCCTGGATATGCCGGGGGTACCGAGTATTCAGAGTAGTCAGAAACGTTCTCACTACTGCTCACTGCTCGCTGGTCATGCCTAGTGCCGTAGGGGCGATTGGACTCCCGAGCACTTTCAGGCTTGCGACGACTGCAGCAACAGCAGGTCAAGACCTTGGCGATGAAGAAGAGAGGGCGAAAGTCAGGCATGTTTGCGGTTGTGAGTGGGAGTATTTGGGTGGGAATGTGTGTTCAAGGGTGGCGCTTTGTGTGATTGTGTTGATTGTTGTGTTTGGGTAAATGGGGTGAGTTTGAGGTAGTTGAGACAGTTGGTTGAGGGATGAGAAATCTACCTGGTCATGATGGAATACAAGAGGTTTATATAGAGGGGGTAAAAATTTTGATCGTCGTCGTTCGAGACGGTCGTTCAGTGTTTGCTGAGAGTTGTTGTTCGGAACACTGAATAAGAGTCCGTTGGGGGACTGAACATGTAGCAAAGAGACGAACAAGACCCAACAATAATACAGCAATAGTCTGTATTTGATACATTCAACGAATCATTGCAAAGAATCAGACTCAAACAACTGATCTGCTACATATGCGCTTTTGGCCCTTTCCGGACGCAAAATCAAAGGAATCCAATCTCACTGAAAAGTGTCAAATTTCCATGGACAGACATACTGTTGGGTCAATGGTTCTTCTTGGAGGCCACTTCGAGGAACTCCTTTTATCTTCATTGTAGTAAGTTTTATTCCGATCTAACGCTGAAAAGTATAACTGGCTATAGGCTCGGCGAGCTTCACCAAACAAATTCAGCCAGTAGAGGTTTTGCCCTCGTGGCACATACATGAAAAATACAAAGCCTGCCAAACTCGGCCTTCGCTTACCACGAGACAACGACATTGAATAAAGCATTGCAAACGATCTATACTCGTGAAGCCACCAGACTCATGTAGATTCCCCACAGAAGACCGATGAAGCTCAAAAACACGATTCGTCGGTGGACAGGGATGAAAGTGAAGCTGATGATGGATGCAACAGGCCAAATCTTGTAGCCAGCCACAATGATGGGAATGGTTTCCTGCAAGATATTAGAGTAGCCCGCAAATAGAGATTAGTAACTCACCGTTTTGATGTTGCTCCAGATCTGAGAACCGCCTTGGCCTTTGAGCAGACCCATGATGATCAAAAACGCAATAGTGTTCATGATAGCTCCCGCAGTGATGCAATCGACAAACCACTTGGTCAAAGTGTTGCGCATGCTAAACTGAGGCTCTCTATCCTTGTTGATCTGCGCCATGCGCTCCTCGTAGCCCTCCTTGAGCTCGGGAGCATCTTCGGTAGGCTGCATCTCAAGATCATTCAGACGCCCAAGCTGGGGCCCTCTAGCAGCAGGATAGGCGGGAAATGTTCGCTCCAGGTACCCTTGCCAGTGATAGTTTGGGGGAGCGGTGATTAATGTGAGGGAGACAAAGCGCAGAAGCTGGACGATGTCTAGGGAGACCGGACGCTGCGGAAATTAGCCAGTGAACTTTATGATAGTGCCGATTCCAAAGATTGAGATTCTCGAACCAATAGATGACATAAAGTCTGCTCATTTTGTCACACTTACATTCTGTTGACGAGCCTCAATTATCTGGGCAAGGATATTAGAGATGGTCGACAGGCCCGCAGCCTGGAGTGTAGCGGCAACGATCGGAGTCGGCATTTTGGCGTAAAAAGTGGAAAAGAGTGACTGAATGAGTAAATATCAAGATGCAGAGAATCAATTGCGAGTAAATTATTGAAGTTGATCTTTCATGTCAGCTTCAGATTGATGAGAATCTTGAGATGAGGTGGAGAGCCTCGTCTCACGTGCGGGCGTTGGAGGCCGGGATAAGTAAGATCCGCAAACTGCAACCCCTTTTTCCTGCCTCGTATCAACTGCCGGGCTTTGAGACATTGGCAGCCAAAGCCAAGATGAGATATTAATTGAAATGGCTTTTAAGTCTCTGAGCTTGGCGTTGGAATTGAGGCGGAAGTGATAAATCAAGATTGTTAATTCCCTAGTTAGGCCTGCATATTATTAAAGCGGAGCTTGAACAATTACAAAACTATTCGTTGACTACCTTATAGGACATTGACTACACTCTTTTAGACTGAGCATGGCGTTCTTTCGCTGATGATACTCGGACTGCTGAGATACATAAGGGATATACTAAAGTTGAGTTATTCGACTGGACAACTATTATAATCTTCCAGCCAGTAACCGACTACCAGACTTCGAAACTGGAAATGTCGTGAGGACGCTGGAACATGAAATTGAGATCAGATGGATTTCGTCAAAGACTAGGACGTCTACGTTGGAGAGGAATATACCCATCTTCAATAAGCGATGGTCATTGTCAACGGAGCATCAACGTTGAGACTATACTGCCCAACCTACACATCGCTAGAGACAGACTCGTATAGTCTCCATTTCGAAACCGTCGACCACAGCTCATCCAATTGGGTTCTCAACCGCCTCTATCAGCGTAATTGGTTTAGTGGTAAAATTCTCCGTTGCCATTCGAGCAGCGTCGGGGAGCCCTGGGTCGATTCCCAGATTACGCATTGAAACCGACGGTTGAGACGAGAGATTTCTTTTGCTGTTGTTTCTTTTTGATTTGGTTAATATTTGAATGTTGAGGCATCTGTAAAAGGGAGTGAAGCCATCGTGAAATTGTGAATGGAGGTGCGACTTCCTTCCACGCATATATCAGCTACGAGTCTCCACTTTGATTTGTTAGAAGCTGCTGCTATCATAGGAAATCAGATACTTGTTGAGTTTGAGTACATAGCCCCAACTTTGAACAGATTTACCGATATGTCATAGATGCAAAATGACCTTGCTAGCCTGGGCCATAAGTGCCAAACCCGCCTCGAGCATCGGCCTCGTATTTGATGTTTCGTGTGGCTATGTAGGGACTAACAGGCTAAGCTGATGTACACTGTTGAATACTACGTTCGGAAGAATAATGTGCTGCCGTGTAAGCGGAATCCTACAGGCACAGTCTCTGCCTTATTAACAATCAAAGTCTGACTCGTAAGTTTCGCAATTACCTGCAGCAAGATGGCTCGAAACTTTGCTCTGAAAATAGTTATAGCCAATGAGCTGCGTCGGGTAGACTATGAACAGCATAAGGTTTCACGCGCAATTCTCTCTAGTCCCTCGACGGTCGTCTCATAGACTTACACGGCATTGACACTGCCTTGTTTGAGGGACATATAACAAGTGATTACTTCCTACGATGACACAGCATCTCAAAGTCTCATACAGGTAGTTGTTCGAGAATCCCGGTAAGAACTCTGTGTCTTTGCGGATTGGAAGGTATTGACTTTGGTTCTACCAAAGTGGATAGACCGCTGATAGTTCTTTTCCGCGTTAAGTTTGTCTCGCCCTCTCCACGAAACTCAAATAAATTCTCAGTAAATATATCTATATCTATACCCAGTCTTTTCAGTGTCCTATTTCCTCCATTCTATCCTCGCAGTCAACATGCATTTCTTCCAGAACCTTTCCTTTCTGCTCCTCCCAGCAGCAGCCTTAGCTGGAGTCATCCCTTACGAAATTAGGAAAGGCTTCGCAAATCCTAAAACAGGGCCAGATTCAAAGAAGATTACGGATATTCACACTCAAGACGAGAATGGTTTCTTGAGTTTCAAAAGCACGCCACCTGGTGAAGTTGTTCAAGGCGGTGTCAAGCTTCGGATTCTTTCTGTTGGTGATTCTATCACTGTTGGCTTTGGAAAAGGGACAGATGGAAATGGATACCGAAAGAGATTAGGAAAGAACCTTAATGGTAAGAACATACTACCTAGTTCGAGGAATCTGACTGAAATTGTTTCAGGAAATGAGGTCGTTTGGGCCGGCACCGAGAAGACAACAGGAGATATGAAAGACGGTCACTTTGTGAGTCTCTTACAAGTCCAAGAATCGAGAAATTAATCTAACTTTGCATAGGCAGCTTGGTCCGGGAAAACAGTCCAGTACATAAACGACCACATTGATCCATCCCTGGAACAACGCCCCAATCTCATCCTCATCCACGCCGGAACAAACGATATGAACAGTAATCAACTCATTTCCACAGACGGAAACCACCCTCAAGAAGCCACCAACCGTCTAAAATCACTGGTCGAAAAGATGATGTCCCAATGTCCTGACGCCACTATTATCATCGGTATGATCACCGATGTCTGCGACAGCGAGTGGTATCATTTTCAAAGAGAGAGGACAAAGATTTATCGTGGTCATGTTGCTAGATTGGCAGCTGAACTCAGCGCTAATGGTTCGCATGTACTTGCTGCTGATTTTGGACCTTTTGATGATACGCTTTTGAGTGACTGTGTTCATCCGACGCAGAAGGGGTATCAGGTCTTGGGGGATTGGTGGTATGATTTTATTCATCAGATTCCTGAGGGTTGGATCAAGGATCCTGTTGGGCCTGACCCTGTTCGGGATTAGGAAAGTCTGGATGACAGTAGGTCGGCTGGAATGGTATTGTGTATACTTCGTTTGATCAAGATTCTCTGCCAGTATGTTATCGCGAACAAGGCTCCTATCTTGGTCACTGCAATAGGTATACCCAGAATTAGACAAGCCTTCCACGCTTTGGATTTGATGGAAGTAATCCAAATATACGGCTTACGGCTGTATAATTATTGCATTACAGTCGACACATTTCCCCATCATCAGTGCTGGCTTCTGGTATGACTGTTGGTAGCTAGATATGAAAAAAGCAGCGTGGAATCAACAAAAGCCTAGTAACTATCTCTATATATCAGCCAGGAGTTTAAGGATATATATATATATATATATATATATTTGCTGGCTTATTTGCGACCCAGAGGTAAGGATGGGAGATATCGATAACGCATAGGACGAAGTAGTAACATACAAGCCGATGAGGGTAGTATACGACCCTTTTGGGCCAATTTCGAGTGAATGATGGATTGACTTGCATCACTTACCATCGCGGATCATTGCAGTGTTCGTATTTACTGGCCAACCAACCAATGTTCTTTGTAAGTGCAACTATGAACGCAAAAAGACCAGGCGCCGTTTACTCAGCTTTTGGTCCGCTCAAGTTTGTGTTTGCATAATGAACAATGCACAGAGTCACTGTCACCGTACTCTTTTCCACTCTTCATTGCCGTATCATCCATTCACGTATTCGTTCGCAAATATCAGATGTGAATGATTCTGATACACGTATAAATTTTATCTCACCTGGTTTGGACATTATCTTCTCTCTGACCGTTCATCAGACAGGATGAGATGAGTTATAGAGCACACCAGATAAAATGAAGAACAGCTCCATTTCAGTTGAATATCTATATACACTTCGTGGCACTCACCTCATTCAAATAATCTATATATACAGTCGACCCTCCGCCCTCGTCCTCTCTCATTCATCATCTCATCTCATCACACTCCCATCATTACGACAGCAACTCTATACTCTTCACAACTCACTTACCCATTGTTTACTACTACCGCAATCAGCTACTATCACACCCCGCAAAAATGTCTTCCCAAAACAACGACACCACTAACACCAAGGAGAACGCCGGCCGTCGCCGCAGCTCCACAGTCCTCGCCTCTATGGGCAATTTTGACAATGAGCCTGTTGACCGCAGCTCTGAAACCGTCCTGACTCGCAAACAGAAGCGCGCTAACCGTCGAAGCACTCTTCGGATGCAATCCGAGGTGGCTCCATTCCTAGGAATGGACTTC
>JABEEM010005295.1:0-36318 GCA_013363185.1 Fusarium secorum | reverse complement strand
ACTTCGAGCCCTGCCTGCACATTTATAAAAATCACATACTTCCATATAATAAAGGTCAAAGTCAACACCCTTATAGCTGCCTAAGAAGAAGCTTTTAGTTGAAAAGTTAAACCTCTTATATTATATTTAACCTGAAGTTTATTCTGAGCTTTCATTTATAATAGAACTTAATTTTCCTAGCTTTTCTCTATTTCTACTATAACCTTTATTAAACTTTTTATTTAATTTAAATATACATTTTTCTTTATCCCTTTTTTAAATTAATTTTATTTATAATTACCTTTTATTACTTTTTATCTTTAATTATTAATTAATTTATTTTATACTCTTAAGCTTCATTTTATATATTAAGTAATAACTTTCATTAATTTTTATTTTTTTAATTTATAATATACTTTTTAAAATTTAATAATATTTAGTAAATAAAATAATTATTTTTATTATTATTATTTTAAAATATCTTTATAAGACTTTTTTAATATTAAGTTAAAATATCTTAATAAAAGAAATAAAGTATTTTATACTTAAAAAGTAAAAGATTTAAGTTATTATTAAGATTTAGAATAAGTATTTTTACTATAATAATTATTGAGATATTATATAATATTTGTATTATAATTTAAAAGAGTTATTTATTATTAAACTTAATAGTAAAAGCTAGACTTTTAGACACATTATACTACTTAGACCTCAGTATAATTAAAATAAAACCCTCATTAAAAATATAAGGTTTTAAAGGAAAAAGGCAAAATAGGCTTTTATAGTCAATATACAGAAGCTTTATATAAAGAATTAGAACACAGAGGCATTTATTCTATTAATACTAATTAGCCAATGTCTGTGTATAGTTGTGTAAAAGCCCCGCTATTATGTCTTACTAACAATATCGTAATAGAAGAGAATGGTTAATGGCTTCTAGTATATGAATTTCTAAAGAAAACATTAGTGAATGTAGAGAATACATAGATATAAAAGCGAGAGCGATTGCCGATTCTGACTATGGACCCTGTGAGACTCAGGAGTACACAGCAATATCCTGTATTATATAATCGAGAGATAGAACTTGTGATATAGTATCCTTCGATATTGGGTTTTTGCTAGACCAGGGCTCTCTCCTTTCTAACAGCTTGTTAGTTAGGGACTAGATACATAGCATATTAGCAATTAGACTGGTTTTAGTAAGTATTAACAGAAAAATATACTATTGCGGTTGTCAAGTCCACCAGTCCCGTCACCACCGAACCAATGGGCCCAAAACCACGCGTCTTGTCATTTAAGAACACTGGGCTTTTGGACATGTCTTTAGAATCGAGTGTCCAGTCCCAATAGGGCATAGAACTGAGATATCCCCATTATCGTAGGGATGTCTGGTAAAGATGCACAAAATATCGGTGCCAGGGCAGGAATTGAGCCACAAAATGGACTAAGCAGGGTCAGCATCATCAGCCTAAAGATGAAAGGATGTTGAACTCACTCTGGATATTAAGCTGTGTATGAACATAAGGGAAGTCGTTATAGTGAGATGTTTTCAAGCCAATCTTGGAAGGAAGTTTATCCAGACATTTCACAGCGCTGATGTAGTCTGCTTGAGCTGATTTTGACAACTTCCGCCACTCGACTCTGGTCTGTACTTGAGAAGGCGTCGCATACTAGCTTGGTGCTGCGAGAGCAATTGCGGCCAACAGGGCGATAGTGAATATTACTGACTTCATGCTGATGAGAAATGAGTTGTATAGTAACTAAGGGGTAATTACCAAGCTTGACTCGGTGTGTTCAAGTAACACGAGAAGGCACAAAAAAGCTCATCTTGAGCCTATAATTTAGAGATCTCTTATACCATGATGCTTACCAAGACATCTGTTTGTTACTTGATCATTCATAGCTCAGTGCGAAATCATTGGCTGCTTGCAGGGTGCAGCTGCAGGTGCAAACTCCTTTAGTATCAGTATCCGTCTCATCTCAGCCGATGAGCAGGCACGAAGCTGAACATACTGAACGCAGGTGACCACCTTAATTGGATCCTGAGACGAAGGACTTATATATGTCAATACAAATGCACTGAGCTTGGGCCGGCGTTTGCTGAATGCCGGGGTTGCGGGGTCCACTCCACATCCCGATTGCTTCATGGCCATGAGGGGCCGAGTAGGCTATAGGTCATAGTTGCTTGACCCCGCAATGACCTCCGGGCTTCCTATTATTTAAGAAGACGAACAGCCATGTTGGATTTAAAAATGCATTGGCCAGCGAAAGCCTAGGCTTAGAATTCAATAGTAGTCTCGGTTTCCTCCCTTGTCATCTTCCTGCCTATCGCCATGAGCGGCTTATTTGATAACATTCCGGACTTCTCTCGAGAAGCTCTCCTCACAGTGCTCTCACTATCGCTATGTCTGCTTTACTTGTCAATTAAAGTCAGTCACCGTATCTCTGCTCATATCACCCTCTGACTGACAACTCTGCAGATTATCGGTCGTTTACTCTTCAGTCCACTTCGACATATCCCAGGACCATCCGCTACCAAGCTCACTGGAGCGACAGTTTGGCTTAGTACTGTACAAGGCCGTCGCGTTTACGTATGTGCACCTTCAACTATCCCCTTTGAGCATATGCTGATACAAGAACCTGAATATAGAAACTGGAAGAACTACACAAGAAGTACGGCCCTATTGTACGAACTGGTCCGAATGAGGTATCAATTAGTGACTGGAGACACCTGCGCACCATCTATCTCAATAACAAGGGAATGATCAAAAACCCAGACTTCTATGAAGCTGCTACGTTTGTGGGTAAAGACAATATTTTCCAGATGATGTGAGTATAGTTGTCCTTTCTGTCACTTCCTCCCTGCGTGCTCCACTGGCTTCATTTGGCAAGGCCCGATATCTGACTTGATAAAATAGCAATGTCCAACAACATGCTGCCCGAAGAAAGATGAGTAGTCCCCCATACTCACTGCAGTCCGTTGCGCTTCTGGACCCACTGATCAAAGGCAATGCCCAACGTCTCGCGCAACGACTCAAAGGCGGCACATCATCTCACGTTGATGCCTACACACTATGCGGTCTCTTCAGCCTCGAAGTAATCTGCCAAGCTGGCTTCGCAAAAGACTTCTCCAATGACATCAACGGTGCAGCAGCTCTCAAGCTCCTCCAGGCAATGGATGGAAGCGCACTTACCCTGCTCTTTGACGGCGCCCTTCCTTTTGTAGCCAGATTTGACATTGGTACCAAAATTCCAGGCGCCATTGGCGACTCATATCGTAAGCGAGAGTACTGGCGGGAGAAGTCTTATGAGATGGTCGATCATTTTCTTGAGAAGAGTGCCGATGATGAGAAGTATTTGCTTACGCCGTTGGCTACTGGCGTTGATGGCTACTTGGGACGCAAGCTTAACCACGAAGAGCTTGTTGAGGAAGCTATGGGGTATATGTTTGCTGGCTCGGGTACTACATCGTCGACATTGACATACCTGCTGTATGAGCTCTCAAAGCCAGAGAACGCTGCTATACAGGAGCGTTTGCGCACGGAAGTACTGGCAATACCTGATGACGATATCGTGGCCATCAGAAACAACGTGTACATCAACGCCGTCATCAAGGAAACATTCCGCGCCCATCCAACGATTATCTCGACCATCCCTCGCCTCCTCACCGAGCCCTTGACTCTCGGCCAATACACTCTACCATCAGGCACCGTGATCGGAATGCAGAACTGGCTTCACCACCACGATGCATCAGTCTTTCCCGACCCAGAGAAATTCATACCTGAGCGATGGCTCAACGAAACACCCGAGATGAAATCTGCTCTTACACCGTTCAGTCTTGGTAAGAGAAATTGTATCGGACAGAATCTTGCGTGGCAGGAGCTTTATTGGGCTGTAAGCGAGGTCATGCGGTCCGGTTCAAGGTTTAGAGTTGCGGAAGAAATGAAGGATTGGGAGATGGAGATGGAGGATCGGTTCAATATAGCTCCGCGGGGAAGAAGGCTCATGCTTACTATTTCGCCGGTTCATTAGGAGGGTTATTGTCGGAAAGGTGTGTCATTCGAGGTAAATATACAGCAATTGTCTCTCCTGCGAGAATAACGTGAGGTTGAGGATTCTCGAGGTGCGTTAAATGGCCAGACTGTCTTTGTCTTATGATAGTTAACTCCATGGGTTTGGGGCTTGTGACACAGATCGTGACAATTCATGGCGAAATTTTACAGTGATTAATGATCAACGATAAAGCGATGTATTATACAGGCCGTGCAGTCTAATCCTGCATTTTAAACGCCAAATGCCCAGTAGACAAATAAAATATGTAGTACAGTCTTCAAGCCGCATTATTCTTCGCGTCAGGTATAATACCGCTCCCCAATCTATGCTTTTCATTACGCCTTCTGCTTCGAAACCGCCCTGTATCGACTAGGCAACCCGACATTACTCCTCTCCGCCGGCGGGATACTCTGCGCATAACCCCCATAAGCCGGCAACGCAGGCTTCACCGCCGGAGCCATGCTTCCACTAGTCCCCGGTCTTTGCGGAATGCTACCCCATGAATTATTAGACTGAGATTGCCCACCGAACGTCATCGTCTGTATAAACTGCATTTGGTCCTGGATGCCCTGCGGTATTTGCTGGTGTATTTGCCTAGAAAGCGTTTGCGGCCTCGATAATTGATGTGGCATTGGCGCGCCATACGGTGAAGGCATGTATGGCGATGCACCCGTCAAAGCAAACGGGTTCTGTGGTGCTTGAAAGCTAGCACTCGGCGTCCCCCGCCGGGTAGCTTTAGCGCGCTCCTCATTCGCAATAACACTGATCAAACCACCCGTAAACATGGGCTTCTTCGTCTGGAAGGGATCCTGGAACGGGTCTTGGAAAGGATCTTGGAAAGGATCTTGAGGAAGATTCGATGCGAAGGATGGTAAGCGCAGATTTGAGCCGTTATCGGGCTTTCCCTGCGCCGAACCAGGTCTCATCATGTGTTGTTGCGCGGAAGCTCGGAGATTGGGGTTGGATCGAACACCCGCTAAGCGAGACATGCGATCGCGTTGACTTCGAGCCTGAAGCATCGCCAGCGGCACGTCGTCATCGCTATCATCATCGGGGATCTTCATCCATGGGCGTTGTATAGAGGGGATGCGCGAGTGTTCTATTGATGGGGGTCCTTCGGTCGTCTTCATCATTTGTCGTCGGTAACCAGCGAGGTGCGCTTCTTGACGTTTCCGCTGATCATTGTGCTTCTTTGGCTTGCTATCATCGTCGGAATCGTAATTGATGTTTTCTTCTTCGTCTTCGCTGTTCTGCTCCTCTTTTCTCTTTCGGTAGGCTTCTTGTGTCATGACACTAGGTGTTGGGGAAGTGCGGCCTGGCATTATGGCGTGTAAAGAATGAATGGCTAGGGTATGGTGGTAGCAACGGTTTGCGGGGTATTGCAAGGTCACCTCAAGTTGAAGGATAGAACGACAGAGACGGCAGTATGTTCTGAAGCGCTGCTGTCCTTTTTGTATAAAGTTCGTAACGGACAATGTCATAGAACTGCCGGGGCTTTTGCTAGCTCTACGGGGCTCATCCCTGCTTACAATCAGGTACTAGCGCCCCGTAGCTAACGACAGATTGATGACCCTCTCTCCCTGTGCAGTCCTCCCCCGATAATTCATGATCGAAAGCCACAACCAGAAGCTTTGTGGCTGGCTGCGTGGTTTAAATAGTTTCTACAGAAGCAACGTTTCCCACCAACACAAACTTTGCCTCAGTCTTCGTATCTGTACACGTATTCCTGTCTGTTGTTTTTGGCGGACGGTCGGAATGTCCGGGTTCCGCTTAGCGCTTTGATGACATGCGTTTTTATGCTTCGGAGAGACCGTTACATAGCGCATTGAGGCTTAACTGGCCCGTACCCCCCTTTTTCTCGTCCCAAGTCTTAGGACTTTGGCTCCAGCCAGGCAGGGTTCGGATAATTTTAGAAATGCTGACTGATACGGAGTAGTTTCAGCAGACTTCTCAGTTTGGTGATATTTTTCTTGCCCTCTTGCATTGTTCCGTGCAAATTTGATGTCTGCGTATTTCAACCTCTGTCATCTCGATACCAAAGTTCTAATTGAACAAAGTTTTCACTTGTAAAGCTTATTGCGGGGAGAAAGTGCATTTTCTCGTAAATGGACCAGGGGAAGTTGGGTCCAGAACTTTGCAAGCTCGCGGGGCAAAAAAACCTCGTATATAAAATCGGAGCATGATATTTTCCGCTAATCAATTGGTGAGCCCTGCGCGCGATGGGGCCTTGGCTGTTATTTCAAGGCTGGGAATGACAAAGCAGAAATTCTCCTTTTCTACGCCAAGCTTTCTATTTATATCATCATCCAAGATTTGGCGGAGAGATCTATTTTGAACTCCCTTCATCTTGTTTTGTCATTAAAATGCCTGCAATTTTTCTATCTTTATCATTGACATTTGGGAAACTCCATTTACAGTGGCATTATAGCTTCCGATTGACTGCCGATCGCGATGTGATGGTGGGATGGAATGACATGCTTCTCCAGAATTGCTGATACAAGCTTATCCTTATCACGATAGCGATAGCACAAATACCCTAGAGCAGCAAAACTTGCCCTATTTCATTAAATATTGTAACCATACTATACACTTCATTTTGAGATATATTGGTGTTCTTTTTATATATAGTAGTTGAGTAATTATTAATTGAATGGATCTTCCATAGTAAAAGATTTTAAGGTTGCTATCGTAGCACGAATGGTTTTGTTCCATTCAAGCCGAACCTAGCCTTGCCCTGAACCAAAACACCGTGAAACCCCATTCACGATAATCTCAGGTATAACATCAGGCAATTCAAGCGCCTGTGCGTAGAGCAAGACAGAAAATCTCTTATTACTCCCGATTAAGAAAGGTTATGCCGCTGATTAATTGATCGGTGACCGAAGGCGATCGGATGGATGACAACAATGCGCGGCCCGCAGCGGCACGAGGTTTAGTCTCAAGTAGCTCTGCTAGCAACGCCCAAATCAGGCAATAATCTGTCTCCTAACACAAGCTGAAGATGATCTTTTCTCCATCCTCCATCGCGGATAATGTTCCTTCCATCCGAATTTCCCTCCACTCGCTGTATCGTAACTAGTCGAATGCAATGATAAGCTGCCGTACATACTTTTCTTTCTGCCGCAACTCTACTGACGCGATGAGCTGTTTATTGTTCTTAATTGGGTCGATTGAACTCACCGCCAGCGATGATCGTCACCATTCCAGATGTCTCAGCTAAGCTCCGCCACAGCTAGTTCAAATCGAACATGACAGAAAATTGAGCTAAACACTCAATTGGGAGCATTAGCATCAAAATGTTGAGGTGTCCCGTCGTCAATGGTGCAGACCTGCATGTGAGACAGCATTAGGGCTGTTGATAAGCAGGTTTTGCGCGCGCTTTGATAGAGCCATGTCCATTGATCGGTCGATCTTCAATTTACGACATTTGGGCCTAGCTGTTTGAGCCAGCTAGTCTATGGAGCTGATGGCTTGTACTTATGGAGAGCTCCATCTCCAATTCTTTGGCGATCGGTCAATCGTAATCAATCTTCCAAGCTACTCAAGGATCTCGAAACATTTACACGTCTGATCATGGCATCTCAATCGAGCTATGAACTTCCACCAGAATGGGGCCTCATGCCGCCTAATCCGGATCCGGATTTAGTACTTCCCGGAGATGCCATTGGAAGAGACTTGGACCGAATTGATATGCCGTCTCTTGACGTTCCCATCAGTCGCATCATAGGATCTACACCTCTTGCTTTTCGCCCTGATGTTGAGGTCCCAGAACTTTCCGAGATTGACTCCGAGACCGATGAGCAGCCCGGCACCCCGCCCTATGCTGGTGCTAGCTTCGCAGGCTGGAACAGAACCATCAAGTCCGATAGCCCTCCTCTGCATCGAGCGACAGTTATCGGAGGTGCTGTCGTGCGCAATCTATGTCTTGTCATCCCAGATGAGGGCATGGAAGGCTTTGCCGATCTTCCCGTCCAGCCTATTCGAGCAAGCAAGGGGCAGCCTGCTCAACTGGTTGCCAAGATCTTGGATGATGAGAACGAAAGGCCTCCAATGCCTTTCCTTATTCTTCCTGATGAACGCCGAGGCGGCTCCGATATCCAAAGTGCCGATTCCTCTGCGATGAATCGCCTCGCGACTTGGAGCTCCTCGTTCAGTCCCGGCAAGCCAGCCCCGGGGCCTATTTCTTGGGCTTTTTCCACTCTCAAGGTAGGGGGAGCACCTGAGGAGAAGAAAGATGAGGAAGGTGAGAAGGAGAAGCTTGGTAGGTCTAAGATGGATGAGTTTGTCTTGTCTGGAGATATCGATGACTTTTGGGGGATCAAGGGCTTGACTGCCAAGTTATACAAGTACAAAGGTATGTGACTACATCCATGTTGATTGCAGGCACCTCCTTCAACCACGTTCGTGTGAATGGTGGATTGGATACGAATCTGACTCATCATTAGGACCCGAGAAGGATGCCGCTGATGTTCCCGAGGAACCGAAAGACAAAGAGGATAAGACTGAAGATAAAGTCGAAGAATCGAGCGTTAAGATGGTTGCAATGTCTACCGAACCAGACACTAAAACCTCAGATGAGAAGGATGATAAAGAGGAGAACAACGAGGAGGATGATACAGATGAGCCTGCCAGAGAGAAGATCAAGCTGGACACGGAAAGCTTCAGCCTCAAAGGCCAACCCTTGGGGACACTGTTTCCCTCCATCAACGATTTTAACATCAGGAATCTCCCCATTGAGAATCTTGAAATCACCTACTCCGAGGAGAAGAAGAACTTTCTCTTCAAGCCTGGTCTGCGACTCGAAGTGGATGTCTTGTTCAAGGATAGCCTCGCCTGGGCCGGTGATGCCTTAAAGAAACTCTTTGGACCCAACGATCCTCCCAAGTCTATTCATCTCAGTGCCCATTTGTCGGCTACTCGCGACTGGTCCAAGAGGCCCAAGATTGAGAGTTTGGTCCTTCAAGGATACTTTCCACCTCTGGCTCTCAAGGCTTGGGATCTACTTAACTTCCGGACGCTGGGTATCGAGATTACAGCCACCAAAGCGGCCATGAACAAGCCATCAGAAGAAGAGTCCAAAAGCGATAAGCCTGAAGATGGAAAGCTAAAGGGTGAGACTGATGGCGATCACGAGACTGGCAGCGGAGATACCGAGACGGCCAAGCTTAGTAAATTCCACGCCACTGAACAGAACCAGGACGATGGTATGGATGAGAATGAGGAAGGGGAAGATGAAGAAGAAGGTTCCGACGACAAAGCGAAAGAAAACAAGTCTTGGTTCTTTGGCTTTGCCTTTTTCGGAACTGTGCTAATCACCAAAGTTCCCCATGCAAATGTCCCGCTGGATGTGAACTATAGAATTGCGAGGGATTTTGTTGCTGCGGAAGAAGAAAAGAAGAAACAAGACGACAAAGAGGGCAATGGTGATGACAAGGCTGCTGAGGATGAAGGAGGAGAAGGAGGTGCAAAGGAAAAGTCTGTTATGGCGATGGATGAAAGCCCTCAAGATGGCGACAAGAAGGGCAGAGAGAATGACAAGAAAGGCAAGGAAACCGGCAAGAACAATGAAAAGTCCAAGCATAAAAGAAGCTGGAATCTGCTCATCAAACCGGACAAGTGGGAGAACATCTACGGTATCGAGAATGTTACGGTACGTCCAGAGGCTACCTCCAAGACGTTGCTAATATCGCGCGTCAGATGAAAGATGCGGAGCTCAAGGCGTCATTTGAGGAGGGCGACTTTCGCAGCACGGTTAAACTGGAACTGTCAGCGGAGCTGAAGCTGGGAGATGGAACGTTCAAAGTCCAAGGACAGATATCGCGAGGTATGTCAGAGACGCAATGAGACAGACAACGCTAACATGACTAGATGACAACTTTCTGGAGGCTGAGGTAGGTGACCTTACACTAACTGACATTAAGAAAATACACGCACAGATCTCGGGACAGAAGTTGCCTGAGAAGGAACTGAAGAAGTCAGACGATGAGAAAAAAGCCGAAGAGAAGAAGACGGCTGGAGGTAACGAAATCACTTTCAAAGAGATGAAACTCAAGCTGTCGAGCAAGAAGTCGAAAGAAGAAAAGACTACCAGGAAAGCGCTTGAGCTCAACGGGAAAGTCACTTTCAACGAACATTCGAGCGCACTCGGGAGTCTTACCTTTGCGAGTGAGGGAGTGACAGTCCAAGGTGGTATCTCAGACGTCAAGATTCCCGACACTGAGGTTATGATTAAGAAGGCGGGCTTGGAGATCTTCTTTGCATTCAAGTCAAAGAAAATTGAGGAGAAGTCAGATGAGAAGAGTGGCGATGACAAGAAGAATAAGCCAACTGGTGATAATGAACCCGAGGTACCTGGTAAGAATCAAGAGGTTGAGGTGGCAGAGAAGAGTCTGGCGAAGCCAAATTATAAGCCACCTACCAAGAAACCATCTGAAAAGAAGGAGAAGGATAACAAGACGAAGAATGCCAAGAGAGGAAACCGGTTCGGAATTCTGGGCGTGGTCGAAATCAACAAGGTCACCATCAAGGTCGGGCTTTACACTGAGCAGAAGAAGGATAAAGAGAAGAGGGAATGGCTGGTATTCGGTGCGATTGAGAACGTCAGGTTAAGAGAGATCTGGAATGCTATTCCAGAGGGTAACTTTCTCAACCTCGCGTTGAGGAACATTGCACTCATCGCTTCATCTCATGAGAGGAAGAAGAAAAAGAAGGACGGCAAGAAAGAAGATGAAGATGGTGATGGGAAGAAAGAGAAGACCGCTGGTGATAAAGAGAAGACCGACGAGGTAAAGCCCAAGGCGATTGGGAATAGGGTGTCAGATGGCGAGATCTGGATAAACAGTTTTGATGTGTTCACCATTACCGAGGAGGAGAAGCCTGATGAGGATTTGAAGGAGAAAGAGGGAGATGGGGACAAAGAAGAGAAAGAAGAGGGCGAGGAAGGTGAAGAAGAACAGAAGGAGCCTGATAATTGGGACGTCCTGGGAACGGTTGACGCGTACAACTATCCCGTTGTCAAAGGTGAGGACAGATCTGACACTATGAGTTGTTGAGTTAACACGTTGATTAGGCCTACAGCTTTGTGCAACTATCCCGTCCTTCCCGCAACTTGAGGAACTCAATGCAAAGAAGAAATTGGATGGACTCACACTCATCTTATCGATAACTTCGAACGGCAAAATAAGTGCTACCATTGATCTTCCCGAGTCCTTCAGAGTAAGTCTCCAAGGATTACCATGCTCGGTCGTACTGATGTATTTTAGCTGCAACTTTCGGATACTGCATACCTCCATAGCTTTGGTACTACCATCGCCATCAAGTCGCCGACGGGGCCAGAGTTGAACATTCACGCAACGTTGACTTTGACGTTCAAAGACTCAGACCCCATTTCTGTGGAGGGAGTCATTGTTGGAAGCTTTAAGGGTGCGAGAGGAGAATTGTAAGTTTGGTGAGATGTCGTGATGACTGATATATGGCTGATGACTTGGTAGGAAAATGTCTGATGACTCTAAATGGGTCAATCCGTTTGGTCTGAATAAGAACATGGTCTTTTCCCAACTCGGGTTCGGAACAGGCTTTACATATGCGACAGTTCTCGTCACTGGACCAGAGTAAGCCTCTCACTCACTGTTAGTCTAACAATTCTAACGAGACCTCAGTGACATTGCTCTCCGAGGACAAGTGGATATTGGAAGGTTCCGTGCGAAGCTCGATATGGGTCTCCGAGTGACCAGCGCCGAGGCAGTCTTCCAACTCGAGATGAATAAGCTAGATGCAATGGAGATCGTTCAGCTCGCTGGCGTCCTCATTAACGATCAAGCAATGCAGCAGATGAAAGGAGCGGAGGGGAAACTGGTCTTCAAGGATCTCAAACTCTATGTCTCATCTGGCGCTGAGTTTTTAGGTCGCTATTACGATCGCGGTATTCAAGTGCAAGGCAAAATGTGGTGCTTCGGCAAGAAAGGAGAGTTTGACGGCAGATTTGATGAAAGTGGCGTTGTTATTAAAGCAGGGATCGACAACTTCAAGGTCGGCGGTCTGGAGATTACATCAACGCAAGAAGGTGTTGACCGAGCGACGATGGACATCGAGATGACCAAGGAAAGCCAGAAGCTGTTCATTGATGGCAGGGTCAGATACTACAGCCTCGAGATCAGTGTGTTTCTTGACCTTGATATCCGAGCGCAGCACCTCAAACTGGATGTCAAGATCAAGCTGACGGAGAGCTTACTGTTGAGCCTCGAAGCTAATGTCGTGTTAGAGAATCATAATTCCCTTGAAGAAGCCGAGATGAGCTTTGTGGCAATTCTGGAGACGGACATTCTAGGTGTTATCTTGCAAGGCATCACAGACGGTATTGATGCACTGCATAAGCTAGCTGACAAGGCCATCGACGATGCACGGAACGACTTGACTACAAACCTCGCCCAAAAGAAAGCTGCGCTGAAAGAAATGAAGAGTGAGCTAGATAAGCTTGAAAAGAAGTGCACTGCAGAAGCCTTGAAGAAGCAGGAGGACATCGACAAAGAGAACGAATTATTAAGGGGGCTTCATGATGAGTTTGATAAGTACGCAGAGGCATATAGAGAAGCAAAGGAGGCCAAGGACCAAAATGCGAAGGAGATTCACAGATTGGAAAATTTGAGAGATGAGGCAAGAAGAAGGCTTGGAGAGAAGAAGACGGAGATAAAGAAGAAGTATGAAGAAGAGATCGAGAAAGAAAAGGCAAAGAGGGATGCTATGGAGCAAGAGAAGAAGAGATTGATTGATAGTCGAGACGCGAGTTGGGGAGATGCGTTGAGAAGTTACAGGGAGGCGGACAGAAGTTGGCAGTGGTGGTGTCGTAAGTACCTGAGCTTTGAGTCACCCACAGATTCTAACCTTGATAGGGCTCGAAGAGACACGGTATGCATGGAAGAGGACGTGTGAGTCGAAGTTGTATTGGTGTGCATGGTATGACAAGCCATATTGGGTACGTTGCATTGGGCCCTTGTTACACGCATCAGCTAACACCTTACGAGACCATCAAGCTCACCGAGGCCACACTAGGTCTCGAAGAAGCACATGCTCGAAAGGCAATCGATGCGGAACTCCGACACGCAGGAAAAGCCATAATGGACCTCCCAGCCTTCCGAAGCATCGAAGCAGCCATCAATGAAGCAGCCAGAAAGATCGACCAGTTTGGAAGAGCGATAGATGGTCTCGTCAACAGAGGACTCGGAGCCTATCTCGAAGAGATGCTGAAGGATGAGAGAGAAGATCTAAATCGTCAGATCAGACTGCTAGAGGCATTGATGAGGAAGAGTGAGGAGCTCGAGGCTGCTTACGAGGAAGCCAAGAAGGCTCTTGACGAAGTTGAGCAGAGACTCTCGCCGGAACAAGAAGAGGCGAGGCAGAGGATTGCTGATATTCAGGCGCAGATCAAGATGTTGCCTGCGCGACATGAGTACATGAACAAGAAGAAGGATTACGAAACCATGGAGATACAAGTCAACGACCTGGTTACAACGCTGGATGACATTCAGAAGGTCATGAAAGAGGTCTCGCAGATCAGCAAGGATGTTGTGAATACTCTGAAGAAGGGAATTCCGCGTGTCACCAAGATCATCGTCAGGGCTAGCAACAGGGTCTTTGCGGAGGATAAACCTTTGATGTTCGAGATTCAAGCCGTGTGGATGGATAAACAGGAGACATTCCATGTCGAGTGGGCGCCGGATCAGGGTATTTCGGTTCTTTACTCACGGGCTGCTGAGAAGTTGGCGACTTGGGGGCATGAGGACGAACCTCCTGCGCTGCCCGAGCCGGCACCGCAACCAGACCCTACGCCACAAGATCCAAAGCCTGAGCCAGAGCCTGAGCCGGAGCCGGAGCCTCAAGATCCAGATCACAAGGCGAAGATCCATCTTTTCCACCGCGGCGCAAATAACGACGCAGATTGGCCGTACTGGAGCACCTTTGATGGCCAGACTTGGAGCAAGGATTACAAAGTTTGGTCTTTTGGACTACACATCAGCGATGGTTTCTGCCTCGCTTCATTCCAGAAGAAGCTCTTCATTTTCCATCTGAACCCCCAAAACCACAAGTCACAGGTGTTTTACGAGTCATACACATTACCAGGGAAATGGACGAGGGGAGCTACCACAACTATTCCGAATACCGTAACGTCACCAGGGATGTGCGCCGTCACCTTCCAAGGCAAACTCTACCTTTTCCACCATGGAATTCCCCAAGAGAAACTTCGATACAATGTCTTTGACGGTCGGAAATGGGAGGGCGACACTGATATCAACATCGACGACGTCACCGTGGGCTTTACCGCTGTTGTATTCAACGAAAAGATATACCTGTTCTATCTCCCTAAGTACGGCTTCGCCTCCCAGAGGTATGCTTACGTTACCTTTGACGGAACGCGTTGGGAAAAGGTAAAGACCCTTGCTAGGCATGCGACATCCGGTGTCACGGCAGCGGTTTATCAGAACAAGCTGTATTTGATGCATCGAGGATACGGCGAGAGTGACGTTAAGAAGCTGTGGTATAATATTTTTGATGGGAATCGTTGGATGACGCTTTCTAAGAAGACCGGAGCCTTGCTCATACCGGACTGCGATAACATCGAGGGGGATATCAGTTCTGTTGTGTATGAGGATAAAATGTATGTGTTTTATAAGAAGGTGGGCGATTCGGGAGTGTATAGACATGTATTCGATGGGAGTAAGTGGGTTGCAGGACAGGTGGAGGGGGTTCAGACTGTAAAAGGAGTGGCTAGTGTTGTTCATGAGTTATAGATAAACTTGGCTTTGAGAATAGCAGTGTTGGACTCAGAATAGTTTGGGATGAGATTCTTACGTGTTGGACTATCAATCGTCAAACCCAATCGTCTCATGATACGCTGATCATCCATCATCTACCTCTAAATGGTAACCGCCGAAGTAGTGGGCCAACAGGTGTTAGTCATTTTCTGCAGTGGATGTTACTGAGGCCTTTTTCGACTGAAACTGAAAGTACAGTGATGTTAGTTGCCAAGGGAAGGCAAGAATACTCCGGACCTTGATTGGAGATGGCAAAAATACTTGGGTAAGTTAGCCTACGCTTTAGAATATCTTTTGTTGAGTTGATTCTGACATCCTGTATTTAGGTTTAGTATTTTTCTTACTCCCTAGGTTTGCAGCAACGGGTTGTGCCGCATTGCCGGTTAAAGCGCAATATCGAAAGATTTGCCGCATAAACCGGCACTTTCGTTCCGAGGTAAACTTAAAATCATGTAAAGAGATAGTGATTGACACTAAATAAAATAGAGCCCAGCAAGACATACTGTTGAGTTAGGTCCGTCGGCTAAAGCTAATGGCCAGATTTATTATAAGCTTGAGAAACTATAGTAACCATAAATGCTGGAGTGCCTGTTAGTTGATAAGCATAAGTAATTATTTTGCATCTAGAAAGAAATAAGTAGGCCAATAAATACATCCTGTAAATACTTGGAATTAACAGTTTTGCTTGTTGCTTAGCCGTGTTCCGTGCCATCCGGCTACCCGCATAAAACCCTGGTTACTTATGCCTGAGCTAACGACCAACAACCACAACGACCAACAGACAACCAACACCAACAGACTTCAGCAGTGTTCTCATATCCCATAATTTCTCAACCGAACAAACAAGCGCACGAGACCTCTCGGTAAAGGGTAACAAACTGCTATCAAAGCTCCTGATTATAAAAGAGCGCTTTGCACTTTTGTTGGATTAATTCCTCGCCCAGTCTCCTTTCCCGAATACTCTTCTCTAGTTATTATGTTGGAAGACCGCCATATTATATTTCTCGTACTGCTCTTGGACGCTGCTTCCGTGGTTATTCGCCTATCATCAGGAACATGGTCAACCCAAGCAAAGCTTGGTCTGCTTGCCTCGCATTTGGCCTTGCTGTCCCTGTCTCTGCAACTTATGACCGACAAGGCCAACGCGTGGGCTAGAACCCGTTAGTGACTGAGTGGAACGGACCCGACTCCAACATGACTGCCACCATGGATCTCGTCGATGAGAGTTATGTCTCACTCTTCCAAGAACGCCGACATATCGATGTAACGGCATGGGCCGGTGTCGTCAGTGCTGGAGGGCAAGTTATCATTGCAGCCCATGCCGGGATCAAGATCTATCAGTTCATCGCTGATGTCATCAAGAGCAAAGCTGAACACGACAGTTGCTCTATGACTATCGGCACGGATGGCAATGGACATGTTGTGGAGGGTTATGCGTACTTGGCTACCACCAGCGGCCATGATTGCAAGACTACGGCCGAGACGAAGACTATACTGGCTGCGGTGAAGAACTGCGCTGATTGGCAGCACAAACATGGCGCTATCACTGGCTGTTGCGTACTTTCTCACGGCGGAACTTGCAAAGGTCATTTACGCCTTACTTCTCAGCCTAGCAAGTTCCCAGCACATACGGTGAACTGCGATTAGAAAGCCAGTTGGATTATTACGGCCACGGGGGGGGCATAGTGTACTTCCGTTTTGTTTTCATCTTGTTACTGGGTTTGGTGGTGAATGCCATGGGGAGGATGCAAACATTGGATCATTCTGTTATTGGATTTTATAGTACTCGATCAACTTCAATACTTTCCTTTCTATAGTTTCAGTAAAAGACTCCACTTGCAAGACCAAGTTCTCAAGGCAGAACAATCTTTTCCATTGAGGCAATTATCGATGCTCGAAGATTGACGTCCCTGTCTATCAAGAGAAGGTGCAAATGTGTGTTTCAATTACTAATGAGGAGAAATCTGAGCTAACTGCCCATCAAGCACGTCAGTAAAAATGACTATGTACCCATTCCCAAGCTGAATCCCAAGGTTGAACAGGCCATCTGCTCCCATTCTCGGAACATCAGCAATCAGCGGCTCCACCAAACAAACCTACCTCAAACGATGGCTCGGAGTAGTAGTAGCCAGCAGGACATTGTGGGAAATGGTCGAAGTAGAATCCCACGCGTCGTCACAGCTTATTGCCATATCCAGCAAAACAACTGCATCACGGAGAGTCGGACGTTGGCAAGACTGACGACACGTGAAGGCTTGATGTTCACACCTGTTATGAGCGCTACATGAGTTTTGAATAAATCCGCTTGAGTGACGATGCTCTCGTCGGGAGAAGCGGGTGGTCCTGTGCGGCGGCCAAACCCTACGCAGTCAAAAAGTGTACGAAGGGATGCTCAATTCCAACAAAAGTATCTTAACCAATGGCGCGTGCCGAATTCGTTGCTTGGTCCATCATTCAACCTCCATTGGTATCGACCGGTAGCAACAACACATAACCTAGAAAAACAGCTTCAGCGGCTCCGACATAATGGGCGACAAGAGGCGGGCCATAACCAGCCACGAGCTGCATCGTCGCGGCGCCCTTACCAAGCACTTCCTTGACCCGAGTAACAGCGGCGTATCTTCAATCCCCATGATAGAAAAGCCCCTAGGTATCTCGGTCAGATATCAGCTGGAAGGAATGGCGGTAGGCAAGCTGAGGGATTTTCCATAATGTCCCAGTAGGCCATATCGGTGGTGCCGTTGCTGTTCAAGCGCCCATACAACGAGGTTAGCGCGCGATGCAAGCATCAGCTGTCAGTAGTATCAACTCAAAACCACACCGTCAAAGCAAACTTCAGACAGCGCACATCATATTCACACAAGAGCAAGCTTTGCAAAAGAGAAAGGTAGGAGGACAGTAAGCGGAGTATATCACTTTGAATTAACGCGCTTGACATGGAACCTCCTAAAAACTGCTATGTATCTTGTCTAACATCCACCTGGCGAAATCATTTGACACAAGAGGGGAAGAAGTCTCAAGAGGCTAGTGCTCTATGTCACTAAACAAAAGCTTGGATTTACTTGTGCCCATGCCCAAGTTTCTCTGTCGAAGGGAGTTAGAAGGTGTTCAAATTGTAAGGTAAAAGAGGTACATACCAGTGACTGTATAGGTGACATGACTCTGATCCTCCTCTCCGCCCCTGAAAGCGATGTTGAAGCTGTCGGGACCAGAGGCGCCGTACGAAGGGTTACCAATAAACGGGTTGTCGAAGTTGAACGCTAATCCGCCTGCGTCACACTTGTAGTTAACTACCCCTTCATCACCGGTCATGAAGCCGTTTGATTCAGCTCCCATATTGGCGCTCTGCCCCTTGGGAATAACATCAGGAATATTCGAATTCCATTCGCCGTGGGCGAGAGAGCCCGAGCCGCTCACAAAGTCGTGGCTGGTGTGGTTCTCAATGGTGATGCTGGTAGCGCGGGCAGGCATTTTGTGAGTGTTGAAAGAGAGGATATGATGTAGTGTAAGTGATGTGTGTAAAAGTGAGTTATTGGAAGACTGACTTGCTGAATACTTCAAACTAGAGAGATAACCGTCTCTCTATATATAGTCCAATTGGAGATGGGTGACGCGAGCTTCTACAATATTGGGCGCTCTAGATCTGCTGTTCTAAGCTACTGCTTGGAGAGAAATTCAAATTGAAAGCTTAAGGAAGTCTCGACTCCTGTGACTTGTATCACAAGACATCTAGCTAATAGCTTATCAGGCTCGTATTCAGACTCCTGATTCGTTACATTTTGAGTTGCATTGAAAACAGAGGAACTAGTCGTTCACTGCCAAATAGTAGGAGAGATAGCATGCAGCTTGAATTGCCCTTTTCATGTTGGTGAAAAGCCACAAATTGGATATGTGGCTGTTGGACAAACCTTGAGAGCCGCACACCCGCCGAAGCGATGCGCCACGTTAATCAACATCATCCGTCTTGACGCAAGGGCTCAATTTCTAGAGTCTTATTTCTTCTGATTTACCTCTAATCCATAATACTTCTGTAACACAAGACGTGTCCTTTGTTTATTTGTATATAGATCCAAGCAAGCACTATGCGTTACAACACTCAAATGAGGCATCATAGCTATAGCCATTAGAGCCTGATAAAATAGAGTCATGGTAAGAGAGGAGAGCATAGGCGGGTTTAGTAGTGTATATTTTAGTTACTACTTAAAACTCTATTAAAAGTGCTACTAGTAGTGGAACGCAGAGGCTAAACCTTCAGTAATTCGCAACTGATAAGCATTCCGTGTTCGCTGCTCTTAGGCAAAGATTAGCCCAAACTACACTTTAACACATACATTAACAACCCCACAAGGTTAATCAAGCTAAACTACTTTCTCCCTTATCAAATACTAGGTAATTACTAGCCTTTGGGGTAGAGTTTACTTCTGACCTTTACTTATGTTATCTATCCTCATAGGTAAGGTTAGTATGCAATCGAAGCGCGGAATATGCAAAGCCATAACGGTAACAGTGCTGTTGCCTTCATTGGTCACATTCTGGTCCGCTACGGCCCCTTCCTTTCCGCCTTGAATGCCTCCTTCAGGCTGCTGGGTAACTGATCGCTCGACATAAGATTGAGCAACTCCAGGGCCATGGAACATTTGACCATTTATATTTGCAATGGCAATTTCGCCAAAGGAGGAATTATCTCCCGTGCCTCTTTGACTGCTTCTCTTTATAGAGATGGTTTGGGGAGATCCGGACGGCATCACAATTATGTATCTTGAAGAAGGTGAAGACTGGAGAAAGGGGGTGGTAGGCAAAGACGTAGGAAACACGTGGGACTATGGTAGGTCTAAAACGTGGTCTAAAACTGCTCGTCAAAGAATTATAAGCAGAGCCTTGAAGAGATTAGAGTGATCCAGCCATCTGGACAACATTATACCCGATGCAATGGATCTACGAGGTCTACCACTCTACCCCGCATCTGTCATTCCAAACATGTAAGCCACAATGGCAACTTAATTGACCAGTTAAATCTCGACAACATGTTCAACATAGCGTCGTTCTGGATATATGGCTCAAGCCACGGTTACGTATCTAAACATCGGGAGAGCTACATACTCCACTTTGAAAATCCAGACTGCTCTAGGCCTAGATACGCCCAAGCCACTATGGAAGCAGTTGAAGTCAATGCCTTGACATCAGATTTGCCTGGGATTATGCGGTTCTAGGCGTACTTACAAGTGATGAGAGCTCTTGAGGTTGTTTTCCAATTGTAATGTAACGTATTTATCAAGGCTCGCTGTTATATGTTCGCTTTCGAATGTTTGTGCTATATACGTCTCTTACCTGAGCGCTCCTCTCAACTAACCATCTAGTAAACTACCATTTGCATAATTGACTATTATTTGGATAAATTGATGGCTAACCTTTACTTCAGACTGGGTATTGGGTTAGACTACTCCTCCCTCAGACTTGTTGAGTTGGTCTCACCTCATGATATGCTTGGTCAACTTTTACTTTATTTCGATGAGGCTACAGATGGCTTAGCGTAGCCGGAGTATTATTATTGCGGGGTAGAGGCACGGTTGAGTTGAAATCAGTGAAAGTTTGGATTCCATTATGGCGTAGCTGCCTAACAAGCATCAATTGGAATCAACTACTGACTCACTGCTCATTTTATGCAATATCCACTTCGCTTTCGAATTCGACACATGTGCTGGTACTTTTGGTTTTTGCTACCAACAACCAACAGCTTGTTACATCAATTAAGGGTCGTGAACTGCGCTAGACAGGGATTGAGCTCGGTTGCAGTGTCTGTTCAGCCGACTTGGCGTCCTTGGCCCCTAAGTTACAATTTTAATTCAGAGGTCCTATTGGCAGGCCCATTAAAACGATGCGAGTGACACATGATTCTCCCGCAGTCACGATCATGGGCCATCATCTTCTCTCTCCATAAAACGAGCAAAACCGCTCTTTGGAGGGAGGTGCCCCGAGAGCCAGTGTTCCATTCTTTCCTTTCAAAGCCCTCCAATTTCACTCTTTCAATTGTTGGGCCACTGACCAATTATACCATGAAGTTATCCACGCTCTTTCTCACTTCTCACCTTCTTTGGAGCGCGAACGCCTTCCTTTATTACAAGGAATATGCGGTGAAGCAATTGGTGGAGGAGTACGACTTACCCGAGGCTTGCGCAAAGGTCATGCTCACAGACATCGACTGCGATGAGAGTCTCGACGACGCCGGACGTACCGGATGGCAGGGCTCGATTGAGGAGGGCGACGATTTCACCATCACCGATAGTATCTGCGCTAAAAAGTGCGGCGACTCCCTGAACCAATGGACCGCGTCCTTTGCCAAATACTGCGAGCCAGAGGGATACCGTGGGGGCAATATGGTAGAGGGTCGAAGACAGATCTGCGATAAGGATGCCAAGACTGGAAAATACTGCAACGGTGTGTAAACAGATGCTTCGTGGTATATAATACTAATTACTTTCCTTTCAGCTATCATCGATTCGTTCCCCGAGTTGGACGATGATGAAGAACTTCCTGCAAAGTACCTCTGCGAGCCTTGTTACGTCCGCCGTCTCTGGGGATTCGATATCAGCAACTACAGCCCTGCCAACAGTTGGATCGTCACCCAACGGGAGCGTATGGACGAGCTATGTCCCAAGTCAGTGCTCGTTGAGAAAAAGGCGTCAACTATTCTACCGCACACGGGTACGATGGCGCAGCCTTGGTTAGATTCCACGCAGACTCCAAGCAATGTCAATAGCCAGGTCGAGGCCACTTCAACCCCGGAGAGCACCGAAACCGCGTCGTCAGCCACGACTGAAGTACCTTCTGCCACGGCGCCGGCTGAGAGTAACGCGGCTGAGAGGCTTGGAAACGTCCAGCTGGGAGGCCACTGGTCGCTACTGCTTCTTTTGGGGATGAACGTCTTTTAGCTCTGAGTTTTAGGTTTTCTGATAACTTCCGTCTCGAAGTAGCTTAGCTAGATCATCACTTAGTCTCCTCATGGCGTAGGTCCAACGTTACAACCGATTAATATCTAAGATTAGGGTACTTTCCACCTCATCCGCTACTCTGAGGCTGAGGGCACTGCGCCATGATGACCGACCCAATAACAGACTGGACACAACTGCGCGTCTTGCCTATATAGTACCTCTACCACCCACCGCTTTAATCTCCGACGATTTAAACGGGTGTGCCTACATAGGTATCCTGCCAGCGGGCGCCAGTAAGAATGGCCGATCCCAACCTTTATGACAGCCTTATTGAGCTACCTACAAATCTTCATCAACATTGTGAACGCCCTGGTCGATGACGCCTATTCAAAAACTGAAAGGTTTACTTACGGATAAGCATATCACCAAGTAACAAGAAACCCTAACGTATTTAAAAGGAACGCGCGACAAGACCTCCAAGTTCTGAGATCGACGCATCGAAGATTTGCCAATCTTGACTTCATCAGCGCTTTACTTTTTAAATCAATCAAGCTGGAGCCAACACCTGAAGGACTATCAAAACTTCAACATGCAAATTTCTCGCGCATTACAAGATTTGTTCGGTCACCCATATTCCTCTCGCCCCCGAGCTGGGAGCTCCCTTTCGCAGCCTTTCAAGCAATCGTGCAGGACACTATGCCAGAGGATCAAACAGGCTTTGGAGACCCACAGCAGGCTGGTGCGTATGCAACATATATACCATGCCAGAGAGTCGCAGGCTTTACTCACAAACCCGGACAGCGAGCTTAGATGCTTTTGGGTGAAAGCACTGAAGCTCTTTGGAGGTAGACTGCGCGAGATTTGCCTCTTGAGTCCTCGTGAGGATAACGATAGATTATGTCGCCTTGGAGGGCTTGTCTACCTCTTCAAGGTAGACCAAGGGATACCATATCATCTAGGCACTCACCGCCATCTCGATCATGGCGTCGCTCATGCCTGCAAATATCCTGCTGCTATTGCAGGTGACCAGCTTTTTGCTACCGTCATGTCATGTCTAGCAGCTTCTGGTGTTGCTATAGCCCAAATTACGGCCAAAAACATAATAACAGGCACATTTAACTGTGCAGAATTGCCACGCTGGGATACCTTGGACTTCTCAGCCTTGGAAAAGATCGAGTTCAGTCCGGAAATTCCGGATTATGATCACCACAGCGGCTATGAAGATCTACCTTACCTACGGCGGGAGAAAATTGAGCAACGAACTGCCAGAATATTGAACACCATGGCATATAAATCTGTGTCTACGTTGAAAGCCCTCACTCTCAATGGAAGGGGTATCATGGACTGGCCTGCCGAGCCTGCAACTCTCGAATTCCCAGCCCTTGAGCAGTTTGTTCATGCTTTCGGCTGGGTCAATCCAGCTGTTCTGAGCACCTGGCTCGGGAACATGCCGAAGCTACGATACCTCAAGCTTGATCGCTTAGATCGCTCTCTAGGGATTTCCTACATTGAATGGCGCCATCTCTTCGATGCCATCCGGGATCACCCAAATGTGACAGGAAGGAGCACAACGGGCCTGGAGGTAATCCTTCGCTACATAAAAACCTCCCAATGGATTAGGATGAGTTATAGAGGCGTGATTAGCCATGATAGTGACGTCGCCTCGGAAAGGAAAATGGTCAACACAGACCCTGATGGCCTGATGGATTCGTGGTACTGGCTGGAGAAGCACTACTATAACGAACTACCATTCAAGTACAATTATGGGTCTCGATTCATGCTGGGTGATTGGGAAAAGGGAATGATAGAGCCTGATCCAGAAGAGGAATAGGATGAGCAAGAGGCAGCGGTTGAAGGTAGACGCCACAGTACAGGTACTCTCATGACATTCACATGTTCTTTCTCAAGTAAAACGCCTTCTGAATATGGCTTCAGGCTGTGTTCCCCTGTAAACGACTAGGTCCATAAACCCCGATTTCCAGTTTAGCATAGATAATAACAAACAGTAACCAACAGACATGACCAGTTCTAAGGAAATCGATTTGTAATGCCAAGGTAAAGTAATTAACCGATTGCACTTAAGCGACTTTTGAGTTCTGCCCCGGATAATCACGCAGGAACCTATCAAAAGGGATAACTGGCCTTTCTTTGGTGAGACCGCCTGGCTGCAATCCCCCACCATTTTTCACATCTCGGGTCGCGTCGAATATTTCACAAAAATGAATGTCTATCTTCTTTTGCTGTTGCTAAAAGCTTCACCCGCATCAGTAGTATTTGACACCCTATTTCCCATAGAAAAGCCAACCGTCACTCGCGATCCTCGCGAATGTCTCTTCTCAGACTTTTACCCGTGCTGGTCCGGTCTCATACCAACTGGAAAACTCTCAACCGCGCTTCTATCATACGGCGACGTTTTACAAAAGGACTGCAAATGGGATTCTTTCGATGTCGTCGGTGTTCCCACGTGTACGTATCCTCCGCTCGCAGACTGGTGCGCCTTTAGCGACGTTGTGCCAACTAGCCTTTTGCCTGCATGGTCTTCACTGGGAAGTTCGGCTTCATCGTGGTGAGAGGGGAATAAAGATGATATTGACGAGCATGTCAAAAAGCAGTGTGAATGCCTCACGTGTTTTGAGCGTCGAATTATGGACTTTGGCTGTAGTAATGCTGGTAGCGATATACCTTTAATTTATGTGTTCAAGGGCACGAATCTTATCTAAACTATCAAGAGTTATGTTCACTTCACCATCTCTGTCTTCACGTAAACCATCTCTTGTCCGTTCGTTCAAAAGCGGTAGTCCCCGAGCTCTGTTGGTTTGACTCGTTAGAATGGGTCTTTCAGTTGTAGCGGGGCTTCTGTAGGCAGCATCGAGCCATTCCCACCAAACACCCAATTAGCGTAACTATTGGAGAGGGTCCAATTTCCGTATTCAGATGCTGTTAACTCTTCTGTTGGTTCTGCCTCTCTTTTTATATGACATGTTCTCCTGTTTCTCATCGGGTCCAGGTACAGCTCATTCATTTCCAAGTCATGATCATAATGGCTTCTCAATTGCAACAGAATAAGAGCAACTTGCTTGATCTGCCCACCGAAATTCTCGCTGAGATCGTTAAAGAGCTACGTTTCATCGATGTTCCTGTTAGCGCTGATTACCCGTACGTTAACCCAGTAGATGGTATTTCCGTATAGCACTAACCACGTTGTCCAGGAATGTTAAGATAGAGAAAGAAACCCATGAGAACCTCAAGTCTCTGAGATTGGCACACAGAACATTCGCGGATTGCGATGACTTGAACAGCATCCTCTTCACCAATATCTGTCTGGAGCCCACGCGTGCTGGTCTCACAAGCCTTCAGCGCGGTGACTTCTCGCGCGTCGCCCAGCATGTCCATTCAGTCACGTTCACGACACCACCCAGCTGGGCGCTTCCCTACAAAGCTTATGAGAAGATCCTCCGCAGTTCACAGGAATCGTCTGTTCTCTTTTGGCCTGAAGGGCTGAAATCTGCATATGATGTATACATGAGCGATGCTACAAATACGCAGGCATTGCTTGAGGATCCAGAGGGTGAGCTCAAGCAAGTATGGACAGAGATTCTCAAGACTTTGGGAGACCGCCTTGAGAAGGTGAAGCTTCTAAGCCACGACTGTGAGAAGATTCGCCAGGTCAAGTATCTTGACGCGCTTGGCAGAGACGATGTCGGTATGCCGTGGCAGCTTCCTCGACATGACCATCAAGAAGATAAATGGGCGCATTTTGAGCTCCGCGATGAGAACTCCGAGCCTACTGTCGAATACCATTGCAAGCACGCTACAGCTGTCACTGGTGATAAGCTCATCGCCATGGTCTTCACATGTCTGGCAGCGTCGGGAGTTGCTATCCCAAATCTCAACATCGAGGTGCTAATGACCGGTGATGTTGAATGTAAGGACATCCCCGGCTGGGAACACCTCGACTTCAGCAAGCTCAAGATCCTCCACATCTCCCCCGAGATCCCATCCGGCGAGAACGGTCTCGTTGAGCGACATCTTTGGGCTATGTCCAACTCACATGCCGAGAAGATGAAGATCAAGGCCGGCGACTTCTGTCACGATCTACTGGACAAGTGTCACTCCAGCATACAGCACTTCGCCTATGGCATAGATCATGTCGGAAAGGGTGTTCTTTGCTGGCCAACTCGAAAGCCCAGCCACGACTTCCCAGAGCTTACTCGCCTAACCCAAAAGGGCAACATTTTCCCCCAAGCTCTTGCCTTCTGGCTTCTTCACTTGAAGAGTCTGCGACATCTGGAGGTATCTGGTAAAGTCTGCCGAGGACCAGCCGACGTCGACTGGCGCTTTGTCTTTAGTGCGATACGCGAACACCCTAATGTATCAGGCGAAAGCCCAAAGGGTCTTAAGGTTGAGCTTGATAGCCTCCACATGGAGGGTATCGTTTCATATAGCGGTGTTATTTGCAAGGATACTAGCATCGCTACGAAGAGGCATGAGCGTGACATGACTCTTGAGCACTGGCGGGATGTGAATTATGGCATGGAAGCTCACTTTTATGGTGAGATGCCCCTTGGAGAAAACAAAGCACTGTTATATCGTATGGGTAAATGGGAACCGAGGAGTGAGGAGGATGAGAGCGATTCTTGACAAAGTGATATCCGAGGAACATGTCGAATTATGTCATTAGTTAGAGACAAGCCGCTAATCCAGCCCCATTGCCCCGAATGCGTCCAATTGTCTCGTCTATCCAAATAATCTCTCTCAAGGAATCCCCTGTTGATTTTGATAGGCAAGCTTTGACAACTAGTAATGGTGATAGAACAACTCCAGCGCCTATGCCACGAAACTGTTCTTGGAAGAAATATTCTACTGACTGGCAGATGTAGCGAGCTGATGTCTCTGGCCATGACATAAAGTCTGATGTCTCGATAGTATGTTGTATATCGGCAAGATACATATGACCACCCTCCTGAGCTGATAGATCATCGCCTTCAAAGCATGTGAGTTCTTTCGTTTCGCTGGATGTTAACCTGGTGCAGAGGGAGGAGATACTGGCATGTATTAGGATCTGCACCGTCCAGTAAAGTACCATAGTCTCCGCTACATGGTAAGACGGAAACCGGAATGAGACGGGGTAGAGTCTTCCCAGCCCCTCACTGTCTGTTGAGCTACTGGTTGCTGACAACTCTGGCCAGTAAAGCGTCGGGTAGGTGTATTGATATGACACGAACCATTGATTGAGTTTTCCATCGAGAGCTAGCAAGCCCGTTAATGTTATCAAGCCGGCCTTAATCGAGTACTGAGAGGTCGTTGAAGACGTAAACCCTCTGGTTCTGTGTAGAAGTTCTGGAACTTGAAGAAAGATATCGAGAAGTAGGTCGTGCATAGTTTTGGATTTGGACAACCATGGTCCTTCCATCCATGCTGGCTTAGATAAATGGCCATCATAACCCTGGGCCAGACCTTGAAATGCCTACTTGAAGTCAGAACCAGTTGTACGACGTTATATGAGCTATCTTACAGTATGCATCCTCAGTACTTGGAAGACATCATGTCCCAGTCCACCGATGTGCTGCTCCGGCCCACGAAGTTGCAAGAGTGCCATCGCTCCCTGATAATGTCTCATGTATGCGCTGACGCTTCGTCCTGGACACTCCGAGAACTCAAACATACCTAGCAAGACACATGCAGCCAATGTTTGATCATCTAGTCTCATCTGAGAATTATCAATGGCTTTTTGTAGCTCGTATAGCCCCCTGGTGTAGAGTCTCAGACTTTCACCTCTTCCGTGACCGAAGTCGCCATCTTGCTCCAAGGCCGCGGTACTTAGTGCTAAGATAGCATATTCCATTGCAGGTTTTAGTGACGCTATGTCGGGTAATCGAAGGAGCCATTTGCGATGATCGTTAAGATGACCTGAGGCGAGGATACAGGATGGGAGTTGACGGTCGATGAAATTGGCCAAGAACTGATCTCTGGTTGTGTTACGTGCTGATACGGCCTGTGGCAATGCTGCAATCGTATGCTGTCGGTTGATATACCCATGTTTGCGCCGTGACAGAGGTAAAGGTGCATCCAATGTTATTGCTTCGCCATTACAAGACTTTGTGTAATGCGACGGAATAAAGATCTGTGTTCTCTGGTAGCCTGCGCAGGGCCGACCAGACTTGAGGCAGTTATGGCAACCCGGCTTTTCAGCGCCACACTTTGAGAAGATCATCCAGTCAGCTCCAGGTCTGTCAATCGTAGGGCGCATGATGTAGATCGAATATGGCGGGTTCGACGTACCCTAATTCTCCTCTGCCTGCACGTGTGACAGGCTTTAGATCGCCCTGCCACTCCAACCATACCGACTAATGTTCTTGGTAGCTGAGATCAGTAGAAAGACTCCTCCAATTGTGACATTGCTAAGATTGTCGAGATTTGCATCGTCTGAGTTAAATCGCCCTTGAATGATTGTCAGAAACGGAGTGCTCAATAGTGGATCAAGCTGAAGCTGAAGTCTGGCCAATGATCGTGGGCTAAGAGTGAGGTTCACGCCAAGGCTAAGCCATCTTCGGGATCATTGTGCGAGAAATGGGTCCCATGATGCGGCTGAGTTTCTTCGAGATGCCGATCTCCGGCAGTGATGGCGCTAACACTTTTTGAGTATCATGCCGCGAGTCTTGCTGGCTATGCGAAAATGCCGTATGCCTTAGAGCCCCTTTGAAAACGACTATAAAGGTAGAATGCTCGTCTCAACTGATAAAGATGCATTTCCTACTGCACAACAGTTTTAAGTCCCCATATCTTCCATCATGATCAATCCACATACTTCCGTTGGCATCGCCCAAGTCGTATTCTATGCACTTGTCTTGCCCCTCGCACTCTTCATTCTTATCAGGAACTGGGAGCATGGGCTTCGTCTTGCCTCATATCCTCTTGTCACCTTCTCTTTGGGTAATTGGCTCGCTCTACTGTCTGGAGTAATCCTTATGCTAACAATTGGGTCTTTTAGCTCGGCTTGCTGGCGGTATCTTAACTATCCTCCGTCAATCCGACCCTGCCAGTATCGGACTTATCATCGCGACCACAGTGCTGCTCAATGTCGGCCTCATTCCATTGATGATCTCCATGGTTGGTTTCATCCGCTTAATGTGAGAAAACGTTCCTCCTCGACAAGGTATATGCTAATCTTGCAGCATGAAATCGAGTCTTGACGAGAACAAGCGAGCTTTCGTTTTGTTGAAAATCATTCGACTTGCATTCATTGCTGCTATTGTTCTTCTGTGTGTGGCCGGGGCTTTTAGCGGAACTAACATACACCTTTCAAGACATTTGACGCAAGCTGGCTATGTGACCCTGGCTGCTGTCATTGGTTTGATGACAGTCGAGTTACTTCACCTAGACGCCGGGAAACATCGCATCGCTCCCGAGAGACACATTGTACGCTCACTTATTACTCAATGTCTATAGATGGATACACTGACAAGAGATAGTTCATACAGCTCACTCTGGCAAGCATTCCGACACTTGTCCTCCGAACAGTTTATGGACTTCTTTGCGCTTTCACCGTCGACAACGTGACGACCATATGGAACTCGCTGGTTGGGTCTGCTGTGGCGTTTGCTTTGATGTGCCTTCTTGCTGAATACATCACACTTCTAATCTTTCTTTATCTCGGGATTCGCCATTGGCGGGGTGTGTGCGCTGAGGGCTTGGAAAGGGTTGAGATGGATTCTTTGAGCAAGTGAAGAGCCCTTGGGACGAACGAGCATGTGAAAGAGGATATTCAGTTTGTACTATGCATTTCATACTTTTTGGGAAGGAATATGACTCTTTCATTACTTTAAGAAGTTTAACTGGCCTAAGCTACTCCTTTGAGTGATTAGTAGTTGATCCAAGGGTCAAAGCCCACAGAAGTATTTATGCGAATATCAACAAATAGAACCAAGTCCCTTCTCTCTAATCCCCCAAGCCCATATCTACTCTCCCTGATCCTGCGAATCCACCTTTGTGCTTTTAGCAAGGTGCTTGAGGTAGAGGCAAAGAACAGCAACTGATACAGCTCCAGCAAACATGGTAACACCGGAGAAAACTTTGAGGTACATATAACTACCATCACTAGCCTCAACGATGGAACCTGCAGTGGGACTGCCAGCAAAAACACCGACGGAGATACAGAAATAGAGTATGCCAGTGCGATGCCCCATATCTGAAGGCGGCGACACCTCAATCACAAGAGCACACGTTGTCTTGATAGTGGAGGAACATACGATCCCCAGACCAGTACCCCATCATCATTGCCGATATGATTATTCAAGTTAACGCCGCTAGTCCACGCCGCACTGCCACGCCCAGCACTATTCATAAATGCGCCAATGCATGTGAGGTGGTAGTTCTTTACTTCGCATGTTCAGGTTGGACTGCTATCTTCCTACACTCAGCCCAGGCGACCTAGTTCTCGCAGATAAGCACATATAAGGATTCACCAATACAGTCCACCAAACTTGATACCATGAGAGCAAACACATTTCATTACATAAGCCAACTTGAAGCAGTGGCTTGATTACGAGTTTGAAGGCTGAAGCCTCCAAGTCACCAGTCACGTACAAGCTCAGCGGGAAAAGATATCATGCCCTCATCCATCGCTCGCAGCCCAAAGCTTAACCTTATAGGCAGCAGCCGACCACTAGGTACAAGGTCGGCATACCTACATTGAAAGTTCATCACCGGAGCAACATGTGGTCTCTCAGCTTTCGTCTTGCTAAAAAGTAAACGCCCTTTTGTAATAATTTAGGACATTACAAAGAGGCGTTCAGTTATGCTTTTGGGGTAAAGCTTCGAGATATGAGCGGAGGGCATGTGACAGGCTTAAGCCTATAAATCCCAGCCTGCCCTCCGTCCTCAATTCTTCAGCATCATCCTTCTCATCTGCCACCCTAAAGATCGCTGATAACTCGTGTATTTCCTTTGCCCCACTGCTATAAATGTACATACAGGGTACATAAGTGGCTATAACGACTCTTCGTGCCCAAGATCAAATGTAAATGACATCTACATATGTATGCAAGATTCTCAATGCCTCTTTCACCGCATACCTTAAGCTTACGTCTTTTCCTACAGCAACAACGCGATCTAGATCATCGACCGAAGCAAAACTAGCGACCGAGAGCCATCCGCCGTATAATCAACCAATATCATTCCATATCTCTACAGACTCAGACAAGTCCGAGTAAGGTTCGCGACACAAGCATCAGCTATCAAACTTATTAACTTCAAATAGGTCAGATATGTTCGATCGTATCAGGCGTGTAATAATATGTCTTACGACCTCTGATGAAATGGAAATAAGAAACAAACTTGACGAAGTCACGTTACGGCGAGCAGTGAAAGAAGGAATGAAAATCGAGAGACGTTATAATATGGAAGAAGAGAAAGCAAGACGGAAACTTGAGGAACAACGTCGTCGGGAATATGAAGCGGTAAGGAAGTTCCTGAAATACGAGGTCCTACAAAGGAAGAGTGAAAGAAAGAAGGTTCTGAGGGCCAAAGCTTCCCAAGAACGGCTGGTGCGAGTGGAACGCATGCCCCGTTCAAAGTCTGTTGATCAGTTTAGTTCTAAGTCTGAACCGTTCGTGGTACCGTCGTCGAATATCCGTCGTCGCGGTGCGACCAAGCATTGAACACAGGATTGTACTTATAGCTCAGACAGAGAAGCTCCTGGATATCCGGTTTCTGCAACCTGATGCATGGGTTGATGAGTCAAGCAGGCCTTTGGGTCAACAGGTGGCTTGTTTACGACACTGAACCTTAAAAGTTCCGAGTGGTCATTCCTATAGTGAGACTCGGCCTCTCTGCAACGAAGCTTTATTAGCCAGTGACGTTATATGATGGGCCGAGGGGCCGAGTTATACTTTTGAAGCCCAACCTTATATGGTCCATCGAACAAACGTGGCTAGTTGAAACTCAAAAGCAAGTTCGTCCCTGCAGATGGTTTTTGTTTTTGCTTATGCAGACTCTTCGGGTTTACTCGATTCTTCTTTTTACTCCAAATGCATCTTTAATCTCGGTCTGCACACGTTTCAAACGGCATGTATAGGCAGCTATGGGGGTCTAATTAATACTATCCCAAAACGCCCAGTCAATATCCGCAAACTCGAATCCAAATGGTTGTAGTTCAGTCTCTACAGGTCGATTCTGCCAGACCTCCTGCGAGACACTGTCCCGACTTTCTCTTTCTGCATTTCCCTTCCTTTCCAGCTCGGCCAAGTCTTTCTCAAGCTTGGACACAAACCCTGGCTTCTGCATCTCAGCCAGACCTGGTTTCTGGCTGCACTCATACCACGTTGCAACTACTGATCTTGCAGCATGAGACTTTCTTCTATCGTCTTCAAGATCTGATATGTGATCTGCTACAGCGTAGAGCTGAGACAGCAGGGTCCAAGCTGATTTGATGAGGTTGACGTCTTTCAAGTTCGACATGTCGACCAAGATTCCAATGACTGCCAATTCATTAGGGCAGTACAACTAAGCCGGACAAAGAGCTTCTACTTACAAGCGTACCAGAGAAATGAGCTCTCAACAAGCCAGATGAAGGGCTTCAGCTGAAGATTCGAATGAGAGACGACGATATACCGCATTCCCTGCATACAAGCATTAAAGTGCTCGACATGGCATTCATCATCACTATTCTGAGATCGCATGCGAGCTTCATGCAGTTTTCTCAGCCGTAAGACGTTAACAACAGCCCGCGCAGAGATCTGTAGTATCGTATGCAACGGGTTGATGGGATCACAATACTGCAGAAAGTTTTCGTTGAGCCCAGCCTCGAGGTCGTCGATAACCGGGTCGGCCAAACAGCCTAGGAGAGACGTATCACCCGCTGTAGCCTGGCTCGCTTGCGTCATTCGAAAACTGCGCTGCCTCTCCATTTTCCAGTACGTAAACAGCGTATACGAGAAGCTTGTGAGACCAATCCGTTCTTTTGGTGGGGTCGTGGAACTTGGATCAAGGTCGCTGTCTTCGATGTTCAGAGGAAGTTTGACGTCCCAGCCTGTTCCAAAGGACAAGGGGGTCACATTATTTTTGAGTGAAAGAATTAGATCGAGATGTTGAAGCTGCCACCAGAGTCGACGACGTTCTTCTGTTTCGATAGGTGAAAGACGTAGTACTGTGCCGTCGCGATGCATGCCGAGTTGTTCTGCGCTTCGGGAGATGAGACCCATCAAAATCCACATGCTGCGCGAAGTCAAGACGTCGACATTGGCTTTCTGACAGCATCTTAGTCCATGGTCAGCGGGTTCTGGGAAGGTAGCTCACAATGTACAGGCACATAGCCTTCAATGTTGAAATGCTATCAATGGCGAGTAGACTTATCCTTGAGAACGCCATGTCACATTGAACGCGACATTCACCCGTAAGAGATGCTTTAGTGCGACCAAAAATATCCAAGCACTCTTGATTCGTCAAGCTCGTAGCGCCGAATAAACAAGTTGACAATATGAGCACATGTTCGCCGTTGTCAAGCCTCCTCCACTTCTCAACATCAGATAAAGCGGCCCTTAGATGCGTCAGAGTCCAGCTGAAGCTGATCTTGACAATTGGCTCGACTCGCTCTATGAAGAAGTCCCAAAATTTGAGGGCTTCTTCTTGTGGTATCGGGCAGAAGTCGAGTTTTTCTGAGAGGATGGTGTTGTCTCGCCATGGTGAGCCATGAAACGCATGGGGGAGATGCTTGCCTGGTGATAAGGCTGAACCCCGAGGGTCAGATGCACTGAAGTCTGGGTTGGGGCCTTTGTAAAGACGTGAAACGTCGATCCAGGTATGCCATCCTTCTCTGAGATTATTAGAGTCAGTCTCGTGATGGACATGCTGGAAACCTCTGGTTTGACTTACGACTCATGATAAACAGACTTTCCCTCCTCCTGCACGATAATCGGCGTCACAGCATTACTCCCCTCCGCAGGACTAGCTTTCATACACTGCCCTCTCAATCGTCCAGGCGTGTCCGATAATGGATCACCACCAAGGGCCCTCACCGCCTCCTCCAATCTTTTAATCCTCTCAAAAGGCGAGACTTCAGGGTAAGTGCAAATATCATGCTTGCGACGCTTGCAATTAGAGCACGGCGGTTCTGCCCTGTCGCATTTGACCTTGCGCTTTGCGCATGGTTCGCAGGCTTGAGGTCTCATAATGAGAAATACTGCACTGTGATCTTCGTGTTGGTATCGAGGTTTGGTGATCGGTCGTGTTGAGATCCATGACGTTGTGTAATTAAAAGCTCGGGCAACCCCGCGAGGTTTTTGCTGGTGAGATGAGTTAGCTCGGGCTCGGTACCGAGACCGAGATTTTGAGTGTGATGTTTGATTGGCCGGTGGACATGATGCTTGACGATCCAGCAGGGAGAAATGGAATTGACTTGGAATGCCAACAGCATTTTTTTTCTTTATTTAAGAACATGCTGATGCTTCGCTCTACTATTTATTATCTGATCTCAGTACATAATAATATCTCAACCAAGCTTCCTATTCACTGTTGCAGACAGTTACAGCTCCCTTGGACCAATACCTTATTGAACAAAGCACTAGACATCGCAGCAACTGTTGCTATTTAACAAGAGTTGTCGTGATGGACGAAAAAGAAACCAGAGATGAGATGCCACCCAACAGGTCAAGCGGCGATGTGGAAAAGGTGTCCTCTTCCGACACGGATACCGAAAAGACATACCCTCCAAAGAAAGTCGTTCTACCAACAATGCTAGCTCTCTTCCTCGTATTCTTCCTCGTTGCGCTGGCAAGTCACCCCCTACTCGCTCCATTAACGTACTGACACCTTCAAGGACCGCACAATCATCGGTACAGCAATCCCCACCATCTCCGCTGAGTTCGACAGCTTCGGCGACATTGCATGGTACGAATCCGCCTTCCTCCTCCCCCTCTGCGTCTTCCAGCTCTCCTTCGGCCTCGTCTTCAAATACTACTCTACGAAATGGGTTCTGTTCATCTTAACCGCTATATTTGAGATCGGGTCTATTGTTTGTGCAGCTGCACCTAACTCGAATGCTTTGATCGTTGGACGAGCTATCACTGGCATTGGAGGTGCGGGCATTGGCTCTGGTGTGTTTATCTACATTACGCTTCTGTTTCCTTTGGAGGAGAGACCGAAATATCTTGGTTCGCTTGGTTCTGCGTTTGGAATCTCGTCGATTTTGGGTCCGATTCTCGGGGGTTATCTCACCTCTGTTACATGGCGGTGGTGCTTTTGGATCAACGTTCCCATCGGTGGACTCTCGCTTATCCTTCTGTTTATTTTGGCGCCAAATAGACCACCACCCAGCGAGCCAGCCAAATCATGGCGTCAAAGACTCCTTGATCTTGATCCATTGGGTTTCCTTATGGTTGCCGGATCGGTCGTTAGTCTTCTCTTCGCACTCGAGTTTGGCAAAGAGCACCAAGAATGGACAAGCGGACGCGTCATCGCTCTCTTTATCATCTTTGGCGTTTTGTTCCTCATATTCGCAGGCTACCAAGCTTGGCGTAAAGAAAAGGCGACAGTGCCCCCGCGAATTCTCTTCCAACGAACCACATTCTTTGCCTGCTTGAACGCCCTAGCTATTGGTTCAGTACTGGTTATCTACTCGTTTTACCTTCCAGTTTGGTTCCAGGTGGTCAAGGGCAAGTCGCCACAGGATTCAGGTATAGCGTTGATTCCTTTGCTGCTGAGCAACGTGTTCTGCGTGATTCTCGGTGGTGTTTTGGTCAGCAAGATTGGATACTATACGCCGTTTGCTATCGCTGGATGTGCCGTCCTTATTGTTGGCTCAGCGTTGATAAGCACCTGGACGGCGGATGTCAGCAAAGCCAAATGGATCGGCTATCAGGTATGTTCAGTCCACGTGATGCTGTGCATTGCTGACCGACGGGTGCAGATTATCACCGGAGCAGGCATGGGTTTGACATTGCAACAGCCAGCCATCGCCATTCAAACTGTTCTTTCAGAAAGCGACAGCCCAATTGGCCTTTCTATCTTGAACTTTCTGATTTTCCTCGGCGGAACAGTCTTTGTCACCGTGTCGCAGACTCTACTCGAAGGACAACTTGAGAGCAAAATTGCCAAGAATGTTCCTGGTGCTGACGTCAATACGCTTGCGAGCAGTGGCGCGACTAATCTTTGGAATCTTGTGCCTTCTGATAAGGTTGATCTGGTGTTGAATGCGTATAATGATTCAATGAGATCGATCTGGTATCTTGGCTTGGGTATGGGATGTTTCGCTCTGATTACCTCTTTGGGATTTGAGTGGAAGAACGTCAAGGTGAAGAAGACGACCGAGGTGACTGCAGCTGCATAGATTATCAAGACTTGATATGTAAATTATCAATAGACAGGGTGTTATATAATCTGTAGTAGCAATAATACAAGCTTCGAAATCGATCGAATCGATCGACTGTGAGCTCTGATCGATCGATTTATATCGATCAGGGCCTTCAATCGATCGATTTCGTTCGATTCGGTTTATGTATGTCTCACATCGATCTCTATTTACTCTCGTTATCTTATATGTCTTAATTGGTCTC
>JABEEM010005290.1:0-16080 GCA_013363185.1 Fusarium secorum | reverse complement strand
TATCGAACAGGGGCTGGTGATAGAGTAGGGGTTGGTGACGACGTAGGGACAGGAGATGGTGTAAGAGACGTTGAATTTGGTACCATTATAGTCAATGGAGACGGTAAGGGTGGAGTTGATGACTCCATAACAATAGGATACAAGCAGGTTGTTATGGACTTGATTGTTTTATGTGAGTGGAAAACTCAAGCTGTTCTCAGGGGCTCATAATTTCATTCCGTACTCAATGTTCTAACTGCATTAGTCTAAGATTCAGCCACCCCGATCTATTTATAGCCAGACCGGTCCAGACCATTAAGACCGGTCCGACCATGGTCTTGAGAAATCCTCAGACCAGACCAAGTCTTGGCGGTCTAGACCAGACCAAGACCAAGTCAGACCAGACCATTCCGATCACTGCGAGAATCTGAGAGAGCGAACAAGGGTATCGGGGAAATGTACGCCTAATTTTCGTCAAGCCATCCGTATTCTTGCTCCGAGCTACAAGGGTTAGGCGGCTCCTCGCATTAAACGGCCGACGAGCCTTAAGTCAACGACTCTGGACCTGAAACAGCCAACCAGGCTAGCCAGGACATTTTCGCCAAGAAGGAAAATGGAGAAACGTGACATCAGTTGTTATCGATAGGCAAAGTTGCGTTCGTGAAGACATTATTCCTAATCGCAAGATATCACCAATGGGAAAAGCGCGGGCAAGTTTGCTTACCACTCGTTGGAGTTGATATGGACTGGACTAAATACGGCAACACCAGTTTTCCCGATTAGCATGATCTTACAGATACACTATGCGAACCAGAAATCATACCAAGTTAACGTGTTCGTCCATGACAATCAGAAGTCGCGCATGATAGGCCGATGGTGATCATTGCTTTGCCAACTTCTCTTAACCGAGGGTATGTTGAACAAGGAACTTCAAAATTTGCTTCTGCGTGAAGTGCTATCTTCGCCATGGAATTTGAGAAACCCCCAGTGACAACGAAACATGTCCATAATGCCAGGTTTTGTTCCAATTTCATTGATTTCCATGAATGGCCGCCTGGAAATCTGGGAGAATCTGCCTCGTTGTCCGCAGCATTCGTATCTATCGAACCAGAGCCTGTTGATCATACTCCCAGTAGATCTAAGCAATATGCATCTTTCGATATGTTTGTGACCTTCGTGTATCGAGGCCAGTAATTTAGCTCCCATTACTGTTTTTTTGACTAACGAGTCAGGCTCGCGATGCTAGCACCAGCTGTCAGGTCTATCAATCCGAGATAACTCTCTCATAAACACGCTTGATGCAGTATACCAAATGCCTACACAATTATCCCGGGTAAGCGTTCCAGCCTATCCGACGAAGTCTGACGCATGCAGAGAACTGGGGGCCAAAGACCAGTCATAACAAAGTTATCCTAGCACAATGATTACCGTTTCTCTGTATGCTTCTCCTCCATCCTTTGCTTCACCTCAGAAAATAGTCAACCTGCCTTTCTCAAACTACTTCATTGAAGGCCCTCTTCAAGCTGGCGATGCATCAGCAACATTCACTAAATGAATGTGGTAAATGACAGAATTGGCCTCATATTAATACTTCAATCATAGTACAGGCACTCAGATAAGATCCTAAATAGCCTTGAGAATCATCTCGCCTTTGTTTTCAGCAAAGTGTCTTGCCATTAATCACAACAGGGTACAACCTCTCTTCCGTCTACAGCTGATTAAGTTGCCCCCGTAAAGAAAGAGAAGACCAACTATTCGCTTTTCATTCACGGACTTCGAGATAAAGCAATGGCCTTGTCAGTCAAGTTTTGAGTGCTCCAATCCTCTTTCGCTGACTTGTCTTTGTCATGTTCAACAACAGCACTGCCCATCTTCCCCTGTTCGATTTAGCCTACTATAAGACAACCGGACCAAAGACTTTGCCAAGGATACCGCCTGGAGGGTGAAAGTCTTCCCATTCTTGACAGTACTACTGCATAACTAGATTCAATTTTGTTTGAAACCTTATTCGATGGCTAGAGGGGGAAAAGGAAAACCCAGACTAACCTTAGATTTGGTGGTAGGTCGTTGGATGTTGGCGTAAGCCAGTCTCATGTATTCTCCCCTTGGGCAATGGCTTTTAACGCTGATGGTATTGTTGCGTCTACCCTATTCGTGCTGGACCCAATTGATTAATACATGGCTGCGCCATGTCTTTAGCCTGCAAGGAACCTGCTTTCTTTTAGGCTCCCGTTCAAAAGAAATGACGCTATCTCCAGCAAGGCACCGATCTGCCTGCGGCTTTAAACGCTTTGACTTCACGATAGGCTATTTCATCCGTGCGTTCCGTTTTCACCAATGATAATGATCAAGACATGCTAAGTAGCGAGTTTAAAGCCGGGGACGAGATATGATTAGACAAACTGCGTAGTAGATCGTCGCATTTCGCTTTTACTCGCCTTTTCGGTGCCGAAGCAGATAAAAAAAATCAAGTTTCTCCTTCAATTGGAGTTTTCTTTGAATCCAGGATCGCGGATAGCAAGTGCCGGACTTTGCAGTCAGTCCCTTGCATCTGAGCAACGTTTCAACGAGATGCATCATCAAATACCCACTTCTAAAAATATATAACTTCTGTCTTTAACGGGCAACTTGACTATAGAACCAGAATACCCGAGAAAGATATTCTGGCATGAACGATTTGGACGGGCTGGTTAACTAGACAGCGCATAGAATCCATCAATGACATTTGTTTGAGAGGCAACACAATACAAGAGCTGTGTATACGTTGTAATTAGGTTGTAAGCCTCGAGGGCTGAGTAATGTAAGTGCCGAACATCCGTCGGCTTTTGATGCCAAGATAATCCCGGGCCTCTCGTGCCGTTCCGTGCGACTCTGAGGGCATAATTCGACGAATTCTACTGGTTCGGGGATGTCGACATCATTACTAAGAAGCATGGATATCATTAACAATTTCGCGATTCGGGTATAACGAGTATCGGCCCTCATGCATGTCAGTTCTTATGTCCATCATCGACTTTGGCAATTGGGCAGTGCTGACGGAACTTTTGTCTTGTGTTACACATACTACCTATCCGAATGCTCCGTCGGGACCGAATGCTTCCATGATGACTTCGGGATCTCGGTGATCTCGGAGTTAACCCTACATCACAGTGAATGCGATTGATCAGCCATGAGAGTATGTTGATCGTCCATTATAGGCAATACTATCGATTGTGATGCACCCATTCTTGCAGGACCATGGAACAGGTTGAGGGCCCAAATTCTATAAGAGGCAGCAGCTTGCTACCGTCGTCGACTTCTCGGACCACAGCTCGCATCTTTGGATTTAAATCATCAAAACAAGCAGCTACTTCTAATTCTCGAGGCTATCGTCAACATGGTACACCGTAGCACCTTCTTCAAAGCCTTGGTGGCTTCACTTTCTGTTGCTCCAGGCTCAGCCCTCCCTGCCCCTCAGTGAGTACACATTTCATCCTGATCCCAAACCAAGAGCTTACAAGTATCAGAATGGGCGACTATGGGGAGAATAAGGGACCTGTAGGCGGAGTCAAGCCTCCAACACCAACAGTCACTTCAACGAGCGGTTCGCTGTACGGTGACTCTAGCTTGCTCGGCGGCAACGCTCCTCTCCCAGACCCCGAGCAGGATTCCGCCATCGTCAAAGACCCAAAGCTTGTCAATGGCCAGGAAGCTGACCCCAAGCTCGGACTCTACCTGGATTTTGATGGTGTAGATGTACCCCAGCCAATCCGTGGCGAGCTAGGTGCCACAGACCCTGGTCCTCGAACTTACGACTATGAGAGACTCAACCCCGATCTTTTTGCTCCCCCCGGTACAGATGCCGGAGATGTCCCCAATGCCATGTGGCCGCTTGGCCTTTCTCACAATCGTCTTGGTAGTGAAGCTGGCGCCGGATGGGCTCGACAGCAGAACCAGGATGTCCTTCCTGCTGCTACTGCCATGGCTGGAGTCGACATGCGTCTTGCTCCAAATGCGTACCGCGAGTTGCACTGGCACACCGCTAACGAGTGGGCATTGGTTACAAAAGGCTGTCTTCGTGTCGCTGCGGTCAACGATGAGGGCAAAAGCTTTGTTGATGATCTCTGCGAAGGTGACGTCTGGTTCTTCCCTGCTGGTGTACCCCACAGTCTCCAAGCTTTTGACAAGGGTGTTGAGTTCCTGCTGGTATTTGATCAGGGAACATTCTCTGAAGATGAGACTTTCCTTGTATCTGAGCTGTTCTTGCGAAACCCTGTCTCCGTTCTGGCAAAGAACTTCGAGACTGAGACAACGGCCTTTGATAATATCCCCAAGGATGAGCTCTATGTGAGTATATTACCCCAGCATCTGTCTACATCCTAACTTATGCATTTTCAGATTTTCAACGGAACGCCAGCACCGAAGGATATCGAGAAACAGAACGTGACGGGATCAGCTGGAGTGCTGACAGGCAATGATTCATACACGTACCATTGGTCTCAGCAGAAGCCCCATACCGTACCCGGAGGCTCTGTCAAGATCATTGACCCCACGACGTTCCCAATCGCCAAAGGTTTCTCAGCCGCTCTTGTTGTCGTACAGCCTGGTGCACTCCGCGAGATCCACTGGCATACTACCTCTGATGAGTGGAGTTACTTCCTCCAGGGCAGTGGCAGAATCACCGTTTTCAAAGCAGCCTCGTCCGCTCGCACCTTCGACTTCACTGCCGGTGGCGTGGGATATATCCCTGCTGCAAACTCTCACTATGTCGAGAATACTGGAACAGAGGACTTGATCTTCCTCGAGGTTCTTCAGGCGCCCAAGTTCTCAGATGTTTCGGTGGCACAATGGTTGGCTTTGACTCCCAAGCAGATTGTCAAGGATCATCTGAAGGTTTCAGATAAGTTTTTGGACTCGTTGCCCAAGGAGAAGCAGTTCATCAAGACGGGAGACGTGAACATGACGGCCATTGCAGACGAAGCTTAGAGTCCATCAGTCGGAGCTGAGGCTGCGGATATCTGGCTCGAATGACATGCAGGCTTATCAGATTCGACATAGTTTTGAAAGTTAACAGTGACTTGACATCCCGAGTTCCGCACGATGTCGTTGTTGAGAAGAGTGATTGGCAAGTGAAAACAGAGCCTCCTGACATCAAGATCGCTTTCGAGTTCTAGTGAGACGTGACACAACGTTTGTAGGCCAAGCGCACGATCCAATCCAATCCATCTGGGAAAACGACATCACTATTCCATTGAAAATAGTTCTATTCTTGCCTGCGATCAACGTGAGTAAAAACACTCTAGGCAAATGCGTTCCTTGAGTACTTGATGTTATCGTCATCGAAAAATTAGACTGCCTACGGCTACTGGCAATTCCACTGATCAGGGCCAGGTTAAGAAATCGGTAATATCCAGTCTTCCTATTCTTAATAACTAATCAGGCCAATCTTAACATCTCGATGAGAGAAAACAAGCTCATGTCTGGCTCTTGTCTGCCCAATGACGTGCGGTCGAGCCCTGGATGATCAAAGCCAAGTTTGAGGAGCACATGTTTGCCCCACCAATCTCCAGGACATTTTTTCACTTCATTGGTAGCCGAGGCTGGTCTCACGATGACAAGTACAAGTTGTCCCCCATGATTTCAGCTGTGAAACAGGTATTCTTGATCTAGCAGTTCCCCAAACTAAACCCAACAGAGGAGCTCAGAGTAAGATTCTGCGCCACAAAAGTGATCGACATGTTGAACTTCCCTATCGATTAGACCGTAATATCGCTCCTGCATGAAAAACCTGGGTTTCGGTGGCACTAGCTACGTAGTCGATGCATCACTGTGGCGTAAGCGCTCCACTATGACCACTAAAAAGGCGAGAATGACAGGGCATCTGAGATTTAGAGTGACAGAATTAAAGGATGGCCAAGGATCAAAACCATCGATAGATCTGGCAGTTTCAGGCACACAGAAGAAGTAAATTGATTGCATGTTTGAATGCATCGTCATCGATCTTAAAGCGTAGAAAATTGTGCAAACAATGACGAACGATGACAGCATTAGCCAAATACGCTGCCAAGGACTGTGGCATGAGCTCATTGATGTGTCAGAGCTATTAAGAGAGAGCTCTATAGCTTATTTGAACCACAAACATTTTGGCATCTGACTTTGAATCTACTCACAAACCGCTCAAATCACATCAAAATTCTCACCTATTCACAATGGCATCTGAACTTCCCCCCAACGCCCTCGGCAAATTGGCCTCATCAGTCAAGAACATCGTGACTGGTGTTCCTCTGGAAGACCAAAACGAGACCAGTGCGCCAGCCACCAAGCAAGTCGACAAGAGCCTCGACAAGACTGTTGAAAAGACTGTCGAGACTACCGACGATGCCACCATTCACAAGGAGAAGCAAGCTCCCGTTGTGCACGAGGACGTCAAGTCGCATGAGCATGAGAGGGTTGATACTGAAGTCGATCACGAAGTCCACCAGGACCATTACCATACCACCATCCAGCCAGTCAAGGACAAGAACGTCCTGCCCACCAAGCATGTCTACAAGGAGAATGAAGTCGAAGAGGAGATCGATCATCGCGATAACCAGGCGAAGATGAAGGCCAAGGAAGAAGCGGCCAGGATCAAGAACGAGAAGAACGTTGAGGACACTACTCACTCAAGAGAGTTTGCTCCCACAAAGGAGAATGAGCATATCCACCAGTAAGTAACAAGTTCCCGCCCCTACTCTCTTCATGTACCAGAATCTTACACATCATCCCAGCCATCTCCACGAGAACATCCAGCCCGTAATCGAGAGAGAAACCATCCAACAGAAGGTCATCCACACTACAAATCACATCCACGAGAAGGAGCAACTTAACGACGAGTACCATGAGACCACTGTTGCTCCCGCGATCTCAATGGACGAGTTCAAGAACGGTGGTGCCAAGACTGGGACTACTGTCACCAAGGACATTGAGATGCCAGTTTCTGGCGTCAAGGCCACAGCAAAGAAGAGGGAAGCTCTTGGAGACGTGGATGTTGAAGAAGGTTCCAAAGTTGGTAAGTCTAATATCACCCTGAGCCAAAAGCCTATGAAATAACAAGTTACTTAGAATCAATCTAGTGAAAAGGAAGAGAGGATCTTCCTGTACAGTGCTTGACTGTAAATGCTCATGCCATCGATGAATAGGGCATGTCGAAGAAGACTTGTATTAATAGGATGGAGTTAAGATATCTATTTACAGTACTTGGGTAGCGAATGGACAGTGCTTGGCTGAAGCAAGTAATCCTTTCGCTGCGATGTGATATGTTTCTTGGCCAACCCACCTCATCAACTGTAACTCGGCACAGTTGTATCTGCATGTATTGCGGTGACTTAGATTTCACGATTTTACGCATTTGTTATGAGTGCAATTGGAAACTCAGTTCATAAGTCAACATTTCTTTTTCGAGCAGCACCTGGCGATCAAATAGGCACTAAATGAAGTGATACTCATATCTGCGACCAGGCTGGATCTGCTGTTATAAATCCTCTCTAAATTGATAAGTGGAATTATCTGTTTCTTGCTGTGAACTACCTGATGTCCAGAAGCTCATTTCGGTTGACTTGGGCTCCTATCCAAGGACAACTTTGCAGTGAGCACCACTACCATTAGCAGTGCAGCCCTTATATGTGCCACCCTCACATCCTTGTATCTCCGTCCAAAACCCATCAATGCATTGGACCTTTCTTTGTTAAACTATGGGTAGCCTGCTATGGAGAGAGGTTATGCACTTACTACACCTGTTCGATCACATCCACAGTAGGAGCGACATCCATTTCCACTACCACATGGACTATTTGTGCGACGAGTGTACGGTGCTCCGCCCTTGCTGCAGTCATTGCGCCGAGCCAACTCGGTTTCAGCGAGCGGGCTTGCTTCAGCATAGAGGGTTCCCATGGCAGCCCAGCAAGCGATGAGGATGATGGAGAGTTTCATATTGACAAAGGATTCAAATTGTAGGCAAGGAGCTGTATCGATAGCCAAGTAATGATGAGTATGGATGATGATTTGATAGGGATCTGTCGAGTTTACATAATAATTTCGTTTCCTAAATTAGCCATGGCTAAAGAAGGGCACCCGTAATCCAAAGCACTTTTAATAGTTCTGAGTAAGAACTACTCTCTGAGTAGATAACTCCGTTAAGTACGGAGTACGTGATGAGGTCTGCGGGAATGCCGTGAAATTGGGTAATATTTCGGAGGAGTGAGAATCGTGTCGTGACAGCATTAGTTACCTTGGGCTAGCATTTTGCTTCAAGGCATCGGACATTACTGGCATTGATCAATACCCCGACTGAAAAGACCGATGGACTGCCTAAATATAGAACATATACCTTTCATTGGAGCTACGGTAGTCATAAATCTAGTCTCAAGGGCTAAGGTTCTATCTTTGGTATAGTTACCAGTTGCAAACGCAGACGGACTGAAGTCTGAAGCCCATCTCGCGCTTTGCTTCTCTAATCCATAACTGCTGAAATATTGGCAGACCCGGCGAGGCTATTTACATAACTGTAAGAAGTCTCCATGCATGTTTCTTAGCAGTCCCTGGAACCCAAGAGTTTGTGCTAGGCCTTGTGAGTGCCCCTATGCATCTTAGTGATACGCCAGCAGGTAACTGTCATCTCAAGGGCCAAGCATCTTTTGCTTTTATAAAATTTGACAGCGTTATCGGAGCTTTTGACATAATCTGCCCCGTCTTCCATAAGTCTCAAGAGTCCACTCGGCCTTGCCTAGTCGATGCAAGCAACGATGAAACACAACAGTGGGATGTTGCTGAGTGGAAGTCGAACAATACTTACAGGTTCATAAACGTCCATAATGGAACCAAGTTTCATCTCGACTGTATTCCTCATGGGCCAGTGTTTATGAGTCCAGATGTTGACGACACTCCGTATCAGACTCGACAGCACTGGCTAATGACAAGTGCGTCAAGCGTGAACGACAAAGCGTTCAGCACAACAATTTCAGATGTAGGCCGCTCTCTGAGAACTCTCGAGCAAATACTCTGTACCCTTGCTAATAGTAAACGCAGGTGCCTTCTTCGACTTCATCTGAAAACAACCCAACTTCAACCGCTGGTTCAGGATCATCCTCAAGCGAAACGACTTTTCCTCCGGAAAAATAACTGGTATCAGCGTTGGAGTAGTCCTTGGTGTCATTGCCCTGGCTATCTCCCTGGCAGCTTTCTTTTTATGGAGGCCAGGAGCACGAGGAATCGAAAGAGTCCGTCCCCAGGTAGTAGGATTAAAGGTGACAAGGGTCGAGGTGAAGGCTCCGTGGTCCCGCCGTCTCAGCATTTCAGTCCGGAGGACGCGGGAAGATTTCCAAAATGTACTGAACTCGATGGAGATCCTCTTGGTTCTAAGCTTCCTTCAAGTCAGAGATATGAGCTTCCATAAATGCTATTGATTGGCCTCTGCGAGACGTAAAATCTGATCTTTGTTGTCCTGCGGCATTCGGTACCCGAACTGATACGAAGGGCAATATCAGAAGATTGAAAGTTGAAGAGCAGTTCAAGTAGAAGCTTGACAAGATGTTTAGATAGATATTCGGGTACTTCTACTTAGTCTAGTAACAAAGCGATGATTCCATACTGGCCATGCCGGGCATTCCTGGATTGGTCTTCCTCGTAATCACAGACTGTTCAATGACTCCTCTCAATGCCTGTCTGGGAAAGCCAGGGCCTTTCATCAAACAGACCGCTATCTTTGTCAAGTTTGCTATGAGCAAATTCAGGCTGACCCGTACTCTCGGCGCGTCTATCTGCGGTCGTGAATCTTTTGACGGGAAAAGGTTGACAAAACTCCAGCTATCTGGCTGTGCGCAGCTAGGTTCTAGGCGACTCCCTGACAGGATCGCTAAGGCACTCAAGTCCAGCTCGATGGTCTCTTTATCCACAAAGCGAGCGCCAAGTGCCATCAGCTGTTTCTCGACACCAAGGACACTGAGGAACTGGGGGGCAGATGAATCAACCATGGCTGCATTCGTGGCACAATTCGCAAGGTCGCTACTTGAAAACTCTTGATCCCACCATCTCCCTCCCCAAGGTAACTCAGCCAAGGTCTGAAGTTCATGCTTGCCAGGGCCGAGCAGCCATCGCATTCTCAAGATCATTTCATCCCTTTCGCGGTAGCGAAGGGTCGAGCCAAACATACGACTCTCTTCTGATAGGGGAAGTGGTGCATCGATTGATCTACTGAGAACAAGGCAGCCGACTTTGAAGCATGAATATGTGAGACGACAGATAAAGGAATTAAGGGGCAGAGGTGGCAATGAGGATCTCCACAAAAGAGGGCTGAGGGGTGCCGGGATCGTAGATGGTGGGTAGCTGGCTTGGGAGTAGACCGTTGGAACTACCGGTAGCGGCGGCATGGTGTCTTCAAACAAAGGCATATTTATGGCGGGATCGTCTGTAAGGGGCATTGGGGAAATTGCAGTCATTGGGTCGTCGGGAGTAGGGGTGACTGTAGTACTGGGGTTTGAACTAGGAAGCTCATGTTCGGGGTCTTTGGAAGAATGGTATTGGGTTTCAGTGGCTTTCCCTCGAGTCTTACGAGTCTTGGGGTCCTGTTCGGGGTCCCCGGCATCATTCGCCAGTGCAAGGATATCGGCGATAACGCCTTGAATGCTGGCTATCATGTCAGGGCTCTGTTGGACTATTTGTTGCTGTAAAAGGCCATCTGTGAAGTCCACCAATACAGTGCTCATTTTCTCGACCACGCTTTCAAGGTGCTTTATCCGGTTGCAGCGTGTCTCATCGACTTCTTGCTTCTTCTTCCGAAACTTTAGCTGCGCTGCCCGATTACGTGCGCGCCGTTCCTAAGTCCAATGTTAGGTGACACGGCAAGTTTGACATAAGAGATCCGAATAGGCTTTTACCTTGGCCTCTGGACTGGGTGGCTCATTAGAGCGAGGAGACATTGTGACAGAAGAGCTGCACGTTTGTAAGGCTGATTTTGTTTTTGCTGATTAAGAGAGAAGAGTAATTATAAGCTATGACAAATTGATAATTCTTCCTTCGGAGAAGATGAGAAGAAATGACCTTCAGGGGATTTGAACAGAAAGGTTTCAAGACACAGGGTGCAAGGCACAAAGCGCAAGGCATAAAATGATGTTTAGTGAAGGACGGGGAGATAATCTGGGCGATCGGACCTTGCACTGAGGAAAATGACATAAACCTGCCCGACTGGACCCGCCTTTGATGCCAGAGCCAACGAGCTAACCCAAGTGGGATAAGGTTCATCGATTGTCAGCGACGATCAACCTCAATACAAATTGATACTTGTATCAAAGAGCCTCGGCTGAATCAATTCAATGCGGGCGTCAGTTTAAAGAACAAGTAAAGGAAACATGGCATCTCGTCCTTTGATAACGCTTTTCGACATTCCAAGTATAACCCAAAAATCGTGGTCCCCAAATGTCTGGAAAGGTTTGATACCCTCACATCGAGGCCGCGCATTAGGCTGACTGCTCGATGGTAGCCCGGCTCGTCCTCAATTACAAGGCATTGCCATATACCACTGAATGGCTTGACTTTTCCAACCTCAGTACCTACATGAATCCTCAGTAAGTCTCTAACGCCCCAAGACTCATGTACATCCATTGACACCAGCTCAGTGTGAAACCGAATGAGCCGCCATTGAGCCCACATACCATACCCTGCATCCTGTTGCAGGAGGGCGAGACCACAAGGGGTATCATGGGCTCAAGGTCTATTGCCGAAGAATTAGAGAAGCATTTCAGCACGCCGTCACTTCAATTCGACTCAGAGGAATCCGCTAGGGTCGAAGAATTAGTAGAGAAGCTACTGATAAGCAGCAGACCATTATGGGCACGTCTATTACCCAAGAAAGTTCTTTTGCCATCAGATCGGCAATATTATGCAGACACACGATCAAAAAGATTTGGAATGAGTCTCGATTCATATTACAGTGAGCACGTCAGCCAGCAGCTTTGGTACCAGCTTGATGCGATGTGTCACGAGATCGGAGAGGCACTGGCTGAGACCCCAGGACCGTTTTTGATGAATTACCATCGTAAGAACAAAATCAGACTCAGACCATTTGATGATATCGTCGCTAATGTGTGAAGCCTCGTACGCCGATTTTGCTGTGGTTGCCCTTCTTCGATTCTTCAGCTGTGTTGATGAGACCATGACAGATCACTTCTACAGTGCTGAACCGCAGCTTCTCAAGCTATATGAGGCCTGCCACCAGTGGCTTGAACGTGATTATTGATTGATTGATTGTATCTATCTAACTATATTAGGAAGAGTTCTGAGGTCGAATCGAAACTCAGACCGTAAAAGTCAATCAAGTCGGTCCAGATGACCGGGGATCTGGCCTCGCATCAATTACGTGATTTGGTCAATAGGCAAGGGGCAGCAAGAATCTAGACTGAGACGTAGGACCTCTGTTCGCAAGTGACAAAAATCTTATTGTGACGCTAGTACTGTTTGAGACCTTTGCTTTTGCGTGCATTCTGTTAGCCTCAGGGAGCAAAACTTCAGACCTTGACCATAGATGTCAGAATAAACTCATCAAAGAGTCATCTGAAATTATGCCAATTTACTGGAGCATTTCTAGATAGCCCAAATCCTCTTGCTCCCTCCAAGACTCCTCCAAGATATGTCCTCGTGGCTGTGTGGTTTTTGGCGGGTCATTCAATGCCCCGCATCCATGATTCCCCGTCACATTGCCCTCGCATCGATGCAGCACTTTCCCAATGTGAACAACGTGATAGGTCTCCTCAATGCAGAGACGTCATGACATTATTCCGGGGAGTTTAACAAGGCTGATGCGCCGACTAAGCCCCAGGACCCTGGCATGATTGCCGCTACCCCAGGTTAACTAGGTAGCCAGGGACCCCCGGAGTCAACTGATGAGATACCCTAGAGCTTGGTCTATGATTGAGCTGTTCCGGTCATTGTCGCTTTTGAAGATGATATCTCTTGTGATGCAATATGGTCTGATGTGTTTCTATTGATTCAATCTGGATATTGTCTTGTCCAGCTAGACATACCGTGAATCTTTGCCGTGAGCTCTAGAATAGCCTTTCAAGGTTGATGTAATCAGATATGCACGTGCAATGGTTCGCGACAGCAAACCAGTCAGAAAACGGTAATAAATCGTACGAGAACCATATCCGGTAAGAAGAATCGGCAATCTATTCATCCAGAAGGTGGAAAAAGTTGGAGAAACAAAGATCCGCTTGGTGAGGAGTCGGCATCTTGGTACGGCACCTGCGGGTAAGAATATTTCCCCCGGTTCGGACCTCTTACCCCAAGATTGTGCTACAGGAGATGGGCCAATGGAGAGGCAGTATTTGCAATGGTCATTCTGACGGGGAGAGCCGACTTGAATTGCCGCTACCGTTGGCGTCCATGATCCACGGCCCCGCCCCCTCCAAAGTCTCCCGGCTACGGAGACGGCAAACGACGATTCATTTTCATACTTAACGGCGCGACCTCCACGTCCTGTCCCAAACGTCTTTTCCCTCATCATCACTCATCCCCAGATACCCCAGATCGTTCAATTTCTTCTTTTCTTCTTCCCCAGACACTTTCCTCCAATCACCATCAACCAACAATGGCCTCCAACGGTACAAACGGCACCAACGGCGCTACGGCGCAATCAAAGTTCGACCCCAACTTCACAGACCATGTCATCGGCCTCATGAGCCCCGAGACCGAACCTCGCCAGCGTGTCATCCTCACTTCTCTCATTCGTCACATGCACGATTTCTGCAGAGAGGTCGAGCTTACTCAGGACGAGTGGATCATCGGCGTCAACTACATCAACTCTCTTGGCCAGGCCTACAAGAAGAACCGCAACGAGACATGGCGCGTCTGCGACATCCTCGGAATTGAGTCGTAAGTTCCCCAACCAATTGCGCCCGCCAGATCAATCGCTCACTGTCTCAGCCTCGTCGATGAGATCAACCACAAGGTCGTCACCGAAGGCGGCAAGGCCCCTACATCCTCCAGCATTCTCGGTCCCTTCTGGTCTCCCGAGACCCCCTTCCGCGACCTCGGCGCCAGCGTCGTCCAAGACATGCCCAAGGACGGTCAACTCACATTCTTCCACGGCGTCATCCGCGACGTTGATACCGGAAAGGGAATCCCCAACGCCGTTTTCGACATGTGGCAAGCCAGCACCAACGGCAAATACGACGCCCACGACCCCGAGAACCAATCGCGCCACAACCTTCGCGGCAAGTTCCGCACTGACGCTGACGGAAAGTTCTGGTTCTACTGCCTCAAGCCCACAGAGTACGCCATTGACACATCTGGTCCCTCCGCCGAGCTCCTCAGGATCATGGGCCGTCATCCTTACCGCCCTGCTCACATTCACATCATGGTCACCCACGATGATTACCTCGGTGTCACTGCTCAGCTGTACCCCAACGACGATCCTTATCTCGAGACTGACACTGCTTGCGCCGTCAAGGATGATCTCCTCCTTGACTTCAAGCCTGTCAAGGATGAGCCCAATGGCGCTGTTCTCGATGTCGAGTACAATATCAACCTTGCTTCAAAGAAGTACAAGCCTGATAACACCATGTTGATGCAGAACGCCAACCAAGACAAGTTCTAAGCAGATAAAAAAGAAAGAGAAGGAAAAGACAAAAAGAGAACGAAGCATGAGGATGTATATAATAGCATTGAATGAGTGGACTTTAGCGTTTGATTCATGTATTCGATGACTACTATGGCACTAAATAGTAAGAAATGAAAATTACTGCATTCTAAAACCATTGGCTTTTCATAAACCTTTGCTCATTTAGGCTTGTTGTGATGTCCTATCAATATGCTCACTCGCAAACCAAGGGGACAGGATCAAGGATAATGCTTGTTTCATGACAACCGGATAGATGATTTCAGCGTACGAGGTAAGGTGTGCAGTGCAAGCATGACGGACGGCCAAGCAACTGAAAATAGCAGTCTCGATTTCACAGCGCTGCAAGTCTCGACCTGATAAAGATGTTCTCGATTTATAGTAGACTTTTATGAACGCAAAATAAATAAGACTTCTCCGCGTTGAGGCTTCCTTGGAGTTCCCGTGTTGAAACTATAGCATCTCAAACCGCAAGTCATATCAAACCACCCGAGTCATCATGCTCCTTCTAAATCCAGTATTGGCCACACTACCAATACCAAACGAAGGTAAAACTCGTATCATACGTAAAGGTGTAGCAAAGCCAGTGTAGCGCCGAATGACACTAATCCGATCTTTGATCGTCATGCGAACTTGACGAGCATGGACGTCCAGACCGAGCAGATGAATCGGAGTACTGACTATCTGAGACGCAGCTGGCATAAATAGCTGAGCCATCTTGAGCCTTGCGTCCTCAGACTGAAAGATGTTGGCAAACGGGGTAATCGACGCGAATGGGAACTCGGCAAGCTTGGGAGCAATCATGGTAGGCAGGTTGAACGAAGCGTATATAGTCACCGCATCTCGCAGGGTGAACAGTGCATAACTCAGCAGAGGAGTCGACATGCCACAAGCCATTCTCGAAAAGTACGCGTCTTTGAATATACTCAGCCCTGAACTGACGGTCGTGGTAGCGGCGAACTTGGCGGGAGATGAGCAGACGATGGAGGGGTCACAGTCGTATTGGACGGCGTTGAAGGAATCGAACATGTTGGCGGTTGCGTAGGTCCCGAAGTAGACGAGGAATGGTATGAAGAGAGAAGCAAATGTTGCCTTGGGTTTGGATGCCCACTTTCGCATGGACGATTTGATGGAGGTGTTGCTGGTTGCTTTGTTGAAGACGAGCCTAACGACATTTGTTAGTTTTCACAGAAGGTCGACGATAGTAAGATGGGTTGAGATATCTGCTGAGAGGGTACTCACTTATCAATGGCTGTCACCCAGGGAGTGACCAAAGCAGAAGCGAAAGCCGCAGCCGCAAGGTCAACAGCAAAGTACTGTAGTGTACAGCGCTGCTGCTCCCTAATACTCATGACATCCGTCATTTTGACAATCCAAAATTAATTGAGAATACTAGAAAAGCTAAAGAATAAGATCAGAATGTCAATGAGTTCTAGGTTATGACTCTTATTATAGTCAGCGCTCTCAACAAGTCA
>JABEEM010005277.1:0-11232 GCA_013363185.1 Fusarium secorum | reverse complement strand
ATCAACCCTCGTCAGGCGGCCTACAAAAAGGTATATTAGACAGGATTTGAGTAGCGAAGAGAGCGATTGAGAGACTTTTAAATACCATTTTCTCTGCATTTTTAGCTATTTATTTGACAAAGTTGTGTTAAAATATTGTAAATAGATCGATGGATTTTCTGAGTCTTGCAGATGGGTCGGTTACCAGGGGGGGTCGGTTACATGGGTGCTTGACTTAGTTTCTGGAGGTGGCACACTGGGCCGGATCCTAGCCTTGATGAGAAGCAGCGCCGCATGTATTACTTGGCCAGTGGAGCTACTCCTGGCTCGAATCTCGCGAACGAGAGAAGAAGACAGTACGTAAATGAGTTTTTCATGTCACAACTCCCGGATGATGTTGAGACGATTGGGTCTGGTGGCTATACCGATCCAACAGAGGAGCAAGATAACTCCAAGAAGCCCAACATCAAACAGAGCTTACTGCGAACGCTCGCCACGGAGGCCACCATGCAGAAGACCTTGAAGGGTGAGGTGTCTTTGATACAGACCGACCTGGAGTGGTTCGCCACGGGCTTGTCCCATACAACTATCTTTGCCACCATGCGATTCTTTGGCTATACTGAAGGTGCCATTTCGTTCTTCAAGAAGGTTCTTCAGGCGCCTCTCAACGTGCAGTCCTCCCCAGACGCGCCGTTGACGGGTAGTCCAAGAGTGCGCCGTCGTGGAGTGCCGATGGCTCACGCGCCAGAGAAACTCCTTGGCGAGCTTGTTCTCTTCGTCATGGATGTTGTCGTGAACCAACAGGACGGTATGCTACTCTACCGACTCCACGACGACCTATGGCTATGTGGTGAACCACTGCACTGCAAAAGGGCCTGGACTGCTATGAACAATTATGCCAAAATCCTCGGCCTCACCTTCAACAAGGGTAAGACCGGCTCTGTGTATATAGCAGAGCAGGGAAAAGAGCGAGATACCGATGTTGCGAGCGCTTTGCCTGAGGGTCCAGTGCGAGTTGGGCATCTATCTCTTGACCCCAAGTCGGGCATCTGGAAAATCGACCGTAAGGAGGTAGAGGGGCACATGAGGCAGCTAAAGAAGCAATTGGATGGATGCATAAGTGTGCTGGAGTGGGTGCAGACATGGAACAGCTGCATGGGGCGGTTCTTTAGTCATACCTTTGGCGAACCAGCACACTGCTTTGGTCTGCATCATGTTGACAGCATCCTCGAGACGTACCAGATGATGCAGAAGTTCTTATTCCCCGCGGCGTCAGACTCATCACAGAGCAGCCATGGAGCCGTCAGCCACATCAAGCACATGATAAAAGATCGCTTCGGGGTAGATGTACCCGATGCATTCGTCCATCTACCTGAACGCCTTGGAGGACTCGGTCTACGGAATCCCTTCCTGCCTATTCTGATGATTCGGGAAAGCATCGCAAAGAAGTCTCCGACCTCAATCATCCAGCAATTCTTCGATGCAGAGAAAGAGAGATATAAACGATACAAGAAGCACTTTGACTCTCTGGCAAGTATCGACAGCCGCATCAACGAAGCTGTCAAGGCCGCAGGAGTTATGGGAACAGTCAGCGCTGAAACATTCAAGAACCTGCTGTCGACTGAGGAGCTCGAGAATTTCTTCAGCATCGAAGAATACGCAAAACACAGGGAGTTAACGAGTAACGCCTTGTTGAAGGCTTACCTGGCGTTGAAGACTGTACCAGTTGACGTTGGCCCAGATTTGGACTCTGATGTTTCGTGGACCCTTAACCACGAGCTAGGCACCAATCTAAATAATTCGGGCAGCAAGACGAAAGAGGTTCGTTGGGCGTTGCAGATGTATCGGGATGTGTTGCGCCGCGACTATGGAGGTTTGCGTCTTGTGGATAAGGAACACCTGCCACTAGCTGTATTGACATTGCTACGCAGCAGAGCAGTAACGTGGACTATGGTTCTGTAGTATAGATTTCTAGTATCCAACGCTCAAGAATAGAGTCTCGAGAGGCATGGAAATTTCGGCCCTCTGAAAATTGACTTATGCTAACGATAGTCTAGACATGACCATGTTGCTCCTCGTTGTTAGTCCGCTGAGCACCTATAGGTAGGAGAAGGCAAATATAAATGACCTGATACATATCTCCAGAAAGTAATTGGCACCTCGTTGACTCACTAAATCCTTCCTTTAATACCTTTAACAAATACTATTCCTGTTTTATTCCAGACGATCTATGAAGCCGGGCTAACAGCCGCTTCTGCATGTCCAATGACATCAAGCTCGCTGGCTCACACATTAGCAATTGCTCTATAATACTCGCATAATGAAGCTTACGAATCACGGCATATGGCAGATACGCCCCAAACAGCAGAGTTTGCTTAGCCTCATGAGCGACAACTTCTGGGCCCAGATGCCACATATCATTGCAAACTACAGCCGTACAGAGGCCCGTCACTGCACCGTAGACGACGCCTGCAACCTCCCCAGGACCAGAGATCCGCTGTTTGGATAACAGTACGTAGGTGAGATAGAGTGCCAGAGGGAACTGCACGACAAGCTCGACATAAACTAGGAATTCGAAGAAGTGCCCGGGAATATCGAGGTTGTAATAAGGATCGGACATTGTGGTGATGTACCACTGACTATAGGCGAGGAGAAAGTGGAATGGCGAGCCACGTTGACATAGAGACTGCGGATAGAATGGAACAAAATCGACCCAGTTATCAGTCACCACTATGCGCATGACAGGCTGATTAGACTTAGCTATCATAGCAGTCAAATGGAGAATAACTATAAGTAAATATAGATAATCGAGAAACGGCTTGTGTGGCGACATGAGAGGATGCTGACACAGATTAGGAAACTTGGAAGGGTGTGAAATTTTAATTAGTCGGCAGATGTTTGAAGCAATCCTGTGTTCTTTTCCTTTTTGGACTGACTTTTTATTTATATCCTCTACATCAGGACGGCATAGTCAATTCTGCATAGGAGTCAATGGATATAGCTTGCGCCTCAGTGCGGCTGTTCTCTTCGGAACCCATGTCATCGACACGCGCCTTGAGATAAAAACAGCCTGATTGCCCTTCCCTGCCGTAAGAAAAGTTTGCAGCGCCCTACGTACTATAGGTCCTAATACAACATGTTTTCAGTGTTTCTTAGAATATAGCAATGAATATTTCTAGAGCTTCCATATGCTAACCCCCGTTCCATGTTGTGAGACTCAAGCAATACGCAAACTACCTCGAGGAGTACAGCGATATCTTAGAGCGCAGTGCTAGACACTTGTTTAAACATCTTCCATAGCTTTACCTCCAATATTAGGTAGGTTAGGAATGTTTTAATTCCAACCCTAATTATTGGAGTCCACTGAAATTCAAGTCATGATGACGATTGAGATGACGTCAACCATCGTCAGAAGCCTTTTTACCATGACTTCAATAGAGAATTCAATCTCAACTTAAACAAAACAACATCTCACTTATAAACTGTTCTCACCTATCAGATACTCTCAAAATGGTGATCCAATACCAAGGGACTCAGATCCCCATCTCGTTCGCATCATGCAGCATCCCAATGAAGATCAAGGCCAGCCTTCCCGATAAGCTCGGTGCCATTCGAAAAGCCGGCTTTGACGGTATTGAGCTTTCCATGCCCGATATCCTTGATTATGGAAAGCTGCTCAGCGGATCTCAACCAAAAGAGGACGACTATGACACGCTCGCGGGTGTCGCGAAGCAGATCAAGTCGTTGACGGATGAGTTGGGTTTGAAGATTATGATGCTTCAGCCTTTTGCGAATTTTGAGGGCTGGAAGAAGGGAGAACATGATGAGCAGAGGAAGAAGGCTTTTGATAAGGCGAAGGGTTGGATCAAGGTCATGGAGGCTGCTGGTATTACTTTGCTACAGGTAAGATTTGCCAGTTCATCTACTCTTTCGATCACTGACAGTCATAGGTGGGATCATCCGACTCTGAGGGAATTTCATCCTCATTCGACGACTTGGCCTCCGATCTCGCAGAACTAGCAGATCTCCTCGCCGAAAAAGGTTTCAGTATCGCCTACGAAAACTGGTGCTGGGCCACCCACGCTCCAACCTGGAAAACAGTCTGGCAAATCGTTCAAAAGGCCAACAGACCCAACATCGGTCTGTGTCTCGATACCTTCCAAACCGCCGGTCTAGAATGGGGCGATCCCACCACCAAAGACGGTCTAGTCAAAGCAAGCAGCGATCAAGAGCGCAAAGCTCGCTGGCACAAGAGTCTCGAAGAACTCGCTGCGACTGTTCCAGCGGATAAGATTTATCTGTTGCAGATTTCAGATGCGTACAAAATGGATCCTCCTATTGAGGATAAGAAAGATGAAGAGGGGAGTAGGCCTAGAGCGAGGTGGAGTCATGATTATAGGCCGTTGCCGTGTGATGGGGGTTATTTGCCTGTTCAGGATATGCTGCATGCTGTGCTTAAGACGGGGTTTAGGAGTTGGTTGTCGGTGGAGGTGTTCGATGGGCTTGAGGGGGAGAATACGGATATGAATGAGTATACTGTTGCGGCTGTTGAGTCGTTGAAGAAGCTCATTCAGGTTAGTGAATGATTCAGTTCACCGGTCCTCTAAGAGAGGTATTATGAGAAGCAATAACAAAAGTCTCATTACGATCGTTTCTCGTTTCTTGCTATGTATATACTCCTCTTTGCCTTTTTATGCCTGTGCTCATATCAAGATATCTTGCTCGTGACAGCAGTATACTCCATCAAGTCCTCCAGAGCATTGTCGTATTCAGTCTCAATGACCTGAGCGTGTTTCACAGAGCGAGGTGTAATTGAGCAAGGGAACGGCAATGGACTCGAGTTGAAGCCTTCTGAATAAGCAAAACTACATAATATTAGCACCAAACCTCTTTCGTGGTTACGGCTTCAACTTACATATCAACATCAACATCTCGGCCCTTCTCATCCTTCTCAGGGTTGACCTCGAAGCCCCATAGAATGCGCGCAATGTTGAGTATGACCGACGCAGCTCCGAGGTGCATGCCTGGGCAGATTCGTCGGCCCCAGCCAAAAGCACTATGGCCCAATGTGCCGGGGTACTCTCGCTTCTCAATGAAGCGCTCTGGTTTAAACTCATGAGGCTCAGGGAAGTCGGCTTCGTTAAGATGCACTAACAACATCAGCCATTATCAAACAATTAGTGAATGCGATACTTACGGGTCCAAAGTGGTGCGATGATGGTGCTTCCCTTCGGAATAAACATGCCCTTGTAAACATGATCTGCAGTGCTAGCATGAGGTGTCCCTCCCAGCACAGCAACAGGTCTCCATCGAAGAGTCTCGGATGCGATAGCTCTGACGTATTCCAGCTTTGGTAGATCATCAAACGTCGGCAGTCTGTCACTTCCGACTACTCTGTCCAGCTCTTCTTGGGCCTTTGGGATGAATTGAGGTCCGAACTTTACACAGGCGAGGAGGAAACTTGCGAGTGAGCCCGCGGACTGTCAAAATATCAGTCATAAAGTTCTCTGTCACGAAAAGGCAAACTTACCGTCTCAACGCCGGCACCAAAAGGTGATCCAGCCGTATACGCAATTTCCAGATCACTCATACCCAAGCTCTCTTGCTCTTCGAGAAGATGCTTTGCGAAACAGGCTGGTGCAGTGCCTTTAGCAACCTTCTCGCGTACCTCATCCATGAGTTCTGTATAGAGTTGGATGTCTTTCTGACGTTGCAGAAGAACTTCCTTCTTCCACGGTGCCAGGAAGCTAGGGAGATACTTCAATGCAGGATAACGCTCAACGGCGTACTTTCCGGGAATACTACACCAATAATTAGCGTCAGGTCCGACAACAATAGACGTAAACTTACTTGACCATCGTCAGACGCTCCATGGCCTCAGCATTGCGTCTCACCACAATATCACTCCTCACATCCTCAACCCGCCGCCCATAAGTAACAGTAACAATAACCGACGCAGCATACCTCTCCAAATGCGTCCTAAAATCAGCAGGCCTCTTCAAAAGATCACACATCAAAACCTTAGACTCAAGGCTCTGAATCGGTCGGTACGTCTCACTCTGCCTCTGCATGAACCCACTATGCAGCAGCTTTCTCCACCGTCTCCAATACGAAGCATACGGCGCCATAAGACCTCTCATTCCACCGGAGAGTAGTTCACCGCCCATGATGAACCGTGGACGGGAGGAAAATACGGCGCCGCGCTTCTCGAGAAGATCCCAGGCTGCTTGGGCGGAACCTAGTATTATGGTTGGCGTTGGGCCGAGTTGGAGATAGACGACGTCGCCATATTGTTGGCTGAGTTCTTGGAACCAGAGCCATGGTTTGCGGATGCCGGTTCTGATGGTTTTGGGACCTGGGGGGAGCTGGGAGCGGTAGGAGTAGAGCTTCCATTCTTGTTGGAGCTGTGGTTGTGAGTATTGGTAAAGGGACGGTTGTCAATGTCATTGGTGGATTATGCTTACCCTTGGGAATATGAGGGCGAGATATGCCAGGCCCAACGCGACGACAGCGTGGAGAATGAGTTTGACCACCATCTTGTCAGTACTCAGAGTAAGTCTCACAGAGCCTTGCCAGGGCTAAAAGAGGCAGAGCTTTGGCAACGGTGAGATCTGTGTCTGGAAGCGAGATGTATGTCACTTGTCAGTCGGCTATCATCCGGTAATAAAAGAAGCCGAAACAGCACAAGCACGCATACATGCAACCGAAACAACCTCAACTGCCACCCTCAACTGCCGAACTCAAAAGACTGGACAAGCCACCCCCGCGTCAACGACTCAGACTAAAGGCATTAAAGGATGCCCTAATGACTCTGACTTCTCGAGGCGAGATGTCATGTTCCCAACCCCGCGTTCTAAACTACAACCGGTTATGCCGAAATGTTTTAAACCCGGGAGGTCTCCACTGAGCTAAAGATTGCGGGGGAGCAAGAAAACATCTGATACTGGGGATAAGATGTCAAAATAAAATGTTTTATGTGTTATGCAACTTATTGCTGGGTCTACTTGAGACTTTTTGTCACTTCGGTTAGATGTGCTTGGTTTTCTTGTCTCCGTTAGATTGGTGGGACACTCCGACATCCTTGTTTTTCGGTTAATTTTACCCCGTGTTTAGATAAAGAGGTTGCATTGCATCGCTTTGGGATGAATGTGCTGAGGATATCGATTGAATCATTATTGTCTTTGAGTAACTCTTAAGAACTGCAAAAATGAAGAGTGACGCTTGGCTTAGCAAGCCCTTTTTGACTTCTATATTCCTTGGAATAGGAGGTTTTCTCTATGGATTGTAAGTCAATCGCTTCATCCCTCATTATGATCAAGCTGACGGACTCAGTGACTCGGGCATCATCACGCCCAGTTTGGCGCTGAGCTCGTTCCTTACGTACTTCGGCAAACCTGACCCTCCCCTTCGAGGCGCCATTGTGTCCATGTACCAAGCAGGAGCATGGCTAGGCAGTGCCTCAGTCGGCATCACCAGTGATAAACTCGGTCGTCGCAAAGCCATTGCTTTCGGCTGCATCTGGGGCGTCATCGGCGGTGCGGTCATGGCTGGAGCCGCTCACGTTGCGATGCTCATCATCGGGCGACTACTCGTCGGTTTTGCCGTTGGTACCATCACGGGTGTATCTCCCGTGTTTGGAGCAGAAATCGCAAAGACCCATGAACGTGCGAAAGTCACGGCTGTGAATCAGATGATGACAGCTTGGGGTTTCTTCGTTGCGCTCTGGATTGGTGTCGCGGAGGGGAAGTGGCATAACGCGAATCAATGGCGCCTTGGGTTTGCGATCCAAAGTATTCCTGCTCTCATACTTGGTGTTGGGGTCTTGTTTCTTAGTGAATCTCCTCGTTGGCTTTGCCTCAAAGGGCGACATGACGAAGCTGAGAAGGCATTCCGCGCTTATCACTACGACGGAACGAATGATGATTGGTGCCGAACTGAGTTCACTGTCATCCAGGTCAACATCTCCGAGGAGCTGCAAGCTCAAGGCCGGCTTTCATGGGCTGAACTAGCCAAGACCCCTGCGTTCCGAAAACGTCTCTTTGTTGGTACGTTCGTCTGGGCAGCTGCTATGCTATCCGGTATTTCTTTCGTGCAGTATTACCAGACCGCTATCTACGCAACACTCCAGTTCAGCGAGGATCGCCAACTTCTCGTCAGTGGTCTCTACGGGTCCGTTGGTCCAGTTGCCTGTTTCCTGTCTTTGTTCTTTGTCGACAAGATCGGAAGAAAGAAGATCCTCGTCATCAGTTCATCGCTATTGTCGCTATGCTACTTGATCATTACGATTCTGGCTGCTGAATACCCTGCTATTCCTGGTATGCCGACCAATGCTGCGGCGCAGAGGGGTTTGATTGCGTGTATTTTTGCTGTTTCGGCAAATTACTCTGCTCTTCTTGGACCGATGACTTGGATCATTCCGTAGGTCTCAGACACCTGGAGGTATTGACTTTTATACTGATCGTGAGCAGGCCTGAGGTTTTTACTACTGAGCTACGTGCCAAGGCCAACGCCATTGTGCAGGTGGTTCACTATTCCATCAGTCTGATCATCACGCAATGCTCGCCAATCGCTTTAGCAGCTGTGGGCTGGAAGTACTATGTCAGTAGATCCCGAATCACCCTGAGCTTTCATATCCTAACGACTTTCTAGATCCTGTTCGTCCTCACCAACGCGCTTTGTGCTGTTATCTTCTTCTTTGTATATCCCGAGACACGAGGCAAGTCAGACCTTCAGACTTGGGTTTCACCAACTAACGAATTGCAGGCAAATCACTCGAAGAGATCGATGAGATCTTTGGCGATGTCAAGATTGTCCATGAAGAGGATGTACGGTTCTCGGAGAAGAGTGGCGTCGAGGCGATTGAAACAAGAGATCAGCGCATTATGCAAGGATCTTAGAAGGCGTCTCATCGAGCTAGACTTCTGGCATCTGATAACGTTCCCAAAGAATAACTAGTCCCTTCATACGACACAAAGGAAGACGAAGTTTGTGCCCCGCCGACTAACTGTGGGATTCATATCGATATGTAATAAATTACATCTTATAATACTCAGGTATTCCTTTCCAATGACTAAGTATATACAAATAAGTTCCAAGCATCAAGCTCAGGTTGTTCACGCATCAGAGAGCTTAGAGGCACTGAGAGTACCACTCGCTGTGCTTGGTACACTTCAGACCAGAAGCGCACTTGGTAGGACCAGTGTAGCCGGCACCACCACCGCACTGAGCGTAAGCACCAGCAGTAGCGCTCGAGGCATTGTCCTTTGCAGGTTTGGCCGCAGTCTGGGTAGCAGCCTGCTTGAGAGTGGTGGTGGTAGGCTTAGCAAGAGCGGTCTTTGTGCTAGCAGCCTTGGACGAGACAGGAGTAACAGCCTTCTCAGATGAAGTACCCTTTGAGGCAGAGCTAGAAGCAGCAGATTGCCAGCCACGCTCCCGAGAAAGCTCGTACCACCAGTTCCTCAACATCCAGCCGTCAAAGTCAGTGACCTTGGTGGATGAACCAGCAAGCATGATGAAGTTGGTCTGCCCGGTGGGAGTCCAGTCGTAGAAATCGTCAAGGGCAAAGGTGTGGCCGATCTCATGCTCCAGAATGTGAATGTCCTTTTGACCAAGGAGATCCATGAAGTACTCCCGGCCAATACGCTGACCCCAATCACCACCGGCTCCGCCCTCCATACCATCAGTCAGCCAGAGGGAGTTGTCGTAGTGTCGCTCAGCGCCTCCGGGGCAGCTGCTGTAATCACCGTCCTGGTGGAAGAAACGACCGCATTTCTCGGAACACTGGGGAATTCCCTCGGCGTCGGTATCAGTGTAGATATCAAGACCTTCGGTAGAGCCCTGGAGAAGACTCTTGTTCTTGACAGCCCATCCAACGACATTGATCTTGACTTCCTCATAGGGAAAGTTATCATAGCCGGAAACCCACTTCATCCAAGCGCTATACGAGTCCTGAAGAGCAGCAGCAACCTTGGTGCGCTGCTCAGCAGTCACAGAAGCGCTAGACTCCCATCGAACGCAGACATTGAGCTTGCCCTTTCCAGCGATGACTTGGTCCCAGCCGTAGTTCTTGAAGCCGAGCGCGTCGCTGTAGGTCTTGACTTCGTGGTCCCAGACTTCTTTGAGGGGTGTGGCGAGGTCGGAGGGAGGGTTCCAGCCGGACTGGCGCTTGGTGGGACGGTTTCGGGGGATGGAGGTCCAAGAGCGAGACTTGAGGGGTGTGAGGGCCTTCCAGACGGAGCCGTCGAGATCGGAGGTGGCGGAGTTGGGGTGGGCTACGGTCGACGTAGCGAGGGCCATGAGGCCAGCGGCGGAAGAGAAACGCATGGTGGTTGAAAGAAAGAATGTGAATTAGTTGAACGAGTGTTGGGTTGGAAAGAAACGAATGAACAGAAAACGAATGTCTACCAGAGATGCTTGCTGAGCCTTCAACTTACATGTTCTAAGTTTAAGTTATATACAGTTGATCTTGTAAATCGAATCATATCCTATTACTAAATGCTGAAAGAGTCCGATTGGCGGGATAATACGACGGAAACAATAGCCTCTTCATCGTGAGAAACTGATCCATAATTCTCCGGTTGTTCAAGGATAGGGCTTTTGTGTCTGTGCTCTTCCGGTTTATTGATCTCCTAACATGGCTCATTACCTCATTACCCCGGTATAGCATGTCATCGTGCCCAATAGGGCAGTTGTCGGCATCTTGTAGACGCCCGTGTAATTATCTCTTGTTACGGACCAGATCTTTGGGATTATCGTCGGCGAACCTTAAAATAAGCGTTAAAATATTTTAATAGTCTTTGAGTTTACCTATTTTATGCTTAAAAATACTATCCATCGAATTTCATCTTCACCCGAACCGATGCGAATTCGCGCAATAGAAATTCTTTCTTGGTCTCTCATCAGTCCCAGCTGCTTCAAAGGTTTACGTGGAAGCTCGTGGTTTTGCAATTCATCTCCGCCAAAACTTCCTTCGTTTCAGGCCATGGTCAGATAGTAAAATCGCACGGAATTTGCCGCCAGCGTCAGCCATTTCTTTGGTGATTTGTTTATAGTCCGTTTCATGTTCCAGCGCTTGGTTCATCCTTAATCTGAGCCGAGCAAGGTTCATCCGAACCCGCGCATAGAAATGGATCTGATAAGTGGATATAAGATCACAGCCGAATCTTCGGGCCATTATATCCTATATGTGAAGAATTAAGGAAAATATCATGATGGCTTGATATACATAGTTTATCCCTTTGGAAGCCGTTAAGC